>JABUQX010067676.1:0-15000 GCA_015478945.1 Trachelipus rathkii
CTCAATCTCTCGTACCACATGCATTCACTAAAGAAATCTGAGCCCCCGTGTCAAATCAGTCCACAAAATACTCTCCCATTCACCTGCAACTTTGTCACCTCCATTCTCCACCTTATACCATGCTCGCAATACACTACCTCTTCGACTTCCCCTGGACAAATCATTTTCACATTCTCATCACATTCTAACAGACATCTTCCAACTCCAATTCGAGAACATACTCCTATCATAACTCTTTTTCTCAATTACCCAATTGTAATGTACCCCACCTAAACACTGTAAATGAAGCTTGCCCACTTCCAATTACACCCTCACTCCTATACAAACCCAGTCTTTCCCCACATATGCCACACATACAACTATCTTAAACAACTTACTCACAACAATCAATACCTCTTGTAAAGGGAACACACCTACATTACACATAGCCTTTAACTCCTTCATAAATTATTTCACCTTCCTAATCCCTATCTGCTCGGGTTTCTTACGTACTTCAGTCATAACTTCCCTCTGCAATTCTTCTATACTCTCAGGCACTCTCGAAACCAACCTATCACTAGCTAAATCTTGCAACCCAAACAACACACTTTCAAACATAAAATCACCCCCACCCTGACTTTCTTTTCCCTTCATTAATGAGCAAATATTCCGGGTCTATCACTACCTTTTCATTCATACTTTCACTCCCAGGCATTCTCTACATCAAATCAGCAATCTCATTCCTTTCACCCGGCACATACTCCACCACATAATCAAAATCACTCAAATCTTCCAAAGTTCTCGCAAGCCCACCCTACTATCAACTATCGCTCATTCTCTGCAAATACACTAAGGGTTGGTGGTCTGTTCTCTCTACAAACTTAATACCATACAAAAACGGATGAAACGATTTTAAACAAAACCTCAAAACAGCCAACTCTCTTTCAATCATCGTAGAATACTTTCGCTCCTTCATACTAAACGCTTTCAAAACATACGCAATCACTCACTCTCTTTCAATCCCATCAATCACCTGTTCTTCCATCAAACAACCCCCCCATACACCTCCGCATCTCCTACACTTCCAAAGGTTTAGCATCCTCACTATAATCCGGATAAGCCAGCTCCACATCTTTCACGACTTCAGCTTTCAACTTTTCAAATGCTTCATTCATTCTATCATTCCACTTCACAATTGTACTCTTCTTTTTCCCAGTCCATTCAGTCAAGGGTTTCATCACTCCCGAACAATCTTTCATAAATTCTTCCAAACTCTACCAAACTTAAAATTCCTTCTCACTTACCCTTTTGTAATTTTCATCATATATTGGAACTTTGCCAATCATCTGTTATCATTTTATAAACCTTTGCACTCACCTTATGTCCCAAGAATTCAACCTCATCCGCAAACCACTCACACTTCTCAACTTTCACTTTTATGCCTACATCTTCCAACTTTTTCAACACATCATTCACTAACTTCAAATGCTCAGGGAAAGATTCATTCATCACCAATATATCATCTATAAACACCAATCACATTTTTACTGGGAAAATCATTCATAACACATTCATAGACCCTCGGAAGGTGCCGGAGCAGTTGGCAACCCAAAGCTAAGTTCCTAAAAACTGATGAATTGCCACCTGCCAGTCAAAAAGCAGTCACACACCTTACTATTTCTTCCACTGGCATCTGATAGTACCCTCGAAATCAATCCATTTCTTAAACCTTTCATTCATTACATACTGTACACACATTCATGACACTACACACATGGGACCTTTTCTTCACCGTTTTTTCATTCACTACAAATTAATCAATCAAACTCAATCTTCCATCTGCTTTCGCACAGGCCAATCGGACTATTCCATTGACTACCACTCTTCCAACACACCCTATTCGCTCTAAACTCTTCACACCTGCCTTCAATTCTTCAACTTCACAACGGGAGGAAAATGAACGAGGTCGCTTGTATATGGGGGTGTCATCGGATAACGAAATCCGGAACTCGGGCAATTTCGGAACCGGGGCAACTGCGCACCCCGAAAGTTCCTCTCGTCACCCTTACTCAAGGCCCTCCTCCTTTCCTCCCTAACATTTCGAAACTTTTGTCTCCTCACTTTTATTCCAACCAGGGCAACGCACTTTGTTCGACCATTCATTCATATACCCATATCACTTCTCAATATGGCACCAGCCAAACACACAGCATTCATTCTCTTTAGAATTGACTCTATAAATCAAAAACAGAATACAACTACCATACATCACAACTTATCCTCTCACTCTCTTATCTTTTTTTCACATCAGGACACCTTCTGCATACTTACCCCTAGGATTATTCGAAATATTACCTGTCGAATTACTGGCAACAACCCTTTTCACCCTATTACCTAGCATCATAACAATCAACCAGAACATGATCTGCGACACGCATACCTACTTCAACTTTACTACTCATCCATCTTCAAAGGACATATCCTCAAAGCAATACTTCTAGCACCTTCAACAATTCAACCATTCCCCTAACTACGTTCACAGTACATCGACATTCCCATCCTTGTTCATCCTTTCTTCTCTAATTCATTCATTCGATCTGGAGTATAATCACCATTCACACTAAAACTTACTAACCAATAAAACACACTCATACTTATCAGTTCCTACTTTTATTCAATCACATAACAAACTCACTCTTCAACATGATCCTTAATTGCTCCAAATCTTAACGCTTCTCCCTTAATTATTACTATCAGAAGAGACCATCAACATTACTAATTCCCCTTAATGTATAGTGGCCCCCTACCTATCTTCTGATTCTATTCCTCCATACGGCTTCTTTAACAACACTAACCAACAACCCAGACACTCTCAAAGCGGACCTCCAACACCTCCACAATAATCTTAATACATACTCATCACTGGACCAACCGTTAAGAACACTCCTACACTTACTCCCCTCTTCTATTTGCAAGACCCAATCCCACCTGAGGGTTCACCAGCTGCAACCCTCATTGCAACTCGTTTCCCGGATTGATTATCCTTACCTGATTATTTACAGTGTTCACCCCTGCCTCACTCACATTTACATTCCTATTAATACCAATGGCCTGACTACTAGCCGCTTGAACCGTACTACTAACTCCATTACCACTACCACCTAACAAACCAGGATTAACTTGACCTCCTGCTCCTGGTTGCCTCATACTCCAACACATTCCAGCCACATGCCCTAACTTCCCGCATGTTGTACAAGTATTTCTAGGGGACCTACACATCCTAGAAAAATGCCCCTCAATCCCACAGTTCCCACATACCGGTTGCCTTACTCTCATTCCCTGAGGACAAACACGCACCCAATGATCAACACCTCCGCATCTCCTACACCCAGCCCTTTGCAGGTCTGTGCAGTCATGGCCAAAATGACCACTTGTCACAACTAAAATAGCACAGTCTGCCCATCTGCATTCCAAATCAATATGACCCATTTTCCCACAACGGGGAAAACCACTTCAACATCCCATAATTTCACTTTCATATTTTCTTGGTTCACTCGATCTCTCATCCCTTGACCTTGATTATAGGCACCATTCCCTCTCACATTCACATTTCCACCTACTTGACGACCTATTTAAATTTCTCTCTCTCTCTCTCTCTCTCTCTACTCTCTCTCTCTTACTCTCTCTCTCTCTCTTCTCTCTCCTCTCTCTTTTCTTTCTCTCTCTCTCCTACTCCCTCTCTCTCTTCTCTCCTCTCCTTCTTCTCTTCTTCTCTCTCTCTCTCTTCTCACCTTCTCTATTTCTTTATTTTACTCTCTTCTCTCTCCTACTCTCTCTCTCTTCTCTCTTTCTCTCTCTCTCTCTCTCTCTCTCTCTCTCTCTCAGCTGTCTCTCTCTCTCTCTCTCTTCTCTCCTCTCTCTTCTCTCTCACTCACTCTCTCTCTCTCTCTCTCTTCTCTCTCTCTCTCTTCTCTATCCTCATCTCTCTCTCTCTCTCTCTCTCTCTCTCTCTTTCTCGCTCTCTCTCTCTCTCTCTCTCTTCTCTCTCCTCTCTCTCTCTCTCTCTCTCTCTCTCTCTCTTCTCTCTCTCTCTCTTTCTCTCTCTTCTTCGCTCTCTCTCTCTCTTCCTCTCTCTCTCTCCTTCTCTCTTCTCTCTCTTCTCTCTCTCTCTTCTCTACTCTCTCTCTCTCTCCATCTCTCTCTCTCTTCTCTACTTCTCTCTCATCTCTCTCTCTCGTCTCGCTCTCTCTCTCTTCCTCTCTCTCTTCTCTCTTCACTCTCTCTCTCTCTCCTCTCTCTCTCTCTCTCTCTCTAATTCTCTCTCTCATCTCTCTCTCTCTCTCTCTCTCGCTCTCCTCTCTCTTCTCTCTTCTCTCTCTCTCTCTCTCTCTCTCTCTCTCTCTCTCTCTCTCTCTCTCTCTCTCCTCTCTCTCTCTCTTATATAATATATCATATATATATATATATATTATATATATATATATATACAGTATTATATTATACAAGGCTGTAGATGGGGGGTGCCAGGGGTTCAACCCTCCGAAATTATTTAAGAGATCAAAATTTTTGAATTCCTTAATGTCTTAATTTTATAAAATATAATAATAACTAATAATAATAATAATTAATAATAATAACAATTACTAATAATAATAATAATTAATGAATATGAAAAGTATTTATTAATGGAAATGAGGAGACATGTTTCTGGTCCGTAACGATTTCTTAGGTCAAGTGGCTGTTCTTCCAAATCACGAAACGTAAGAAATGCATGAGTTTGCGTTCGTATTTGTTAAACAGCGCCAAATCTTAAGAAATGCTTACCAAACGAAAGGAATTTCTCTTAATTCTTAAGGTTTGCTAGTATCTGTGATTGCGTAAATCTTAGCACGGTTCTTACGAAAATGTGTAAACCAAAAAAATGACTATGTGGTAGGCCCGTTTGAATTGATGAATATTTTATTTCATTCAATAAAATTAGCTTTAAATCTAATTTCTTCCAAATCGATAAACTCCATCACAATAGTTTATCAATTTTTTGTAATATAACCCATTTATTTTTTTTATTTCTGTTTATCCGAAATTGAAGGGCTCCATCACAAAAGCTTATTTCAATTGTTTGCAAAACAAAAGTAAACCTTGTAAGAAATCGTGTTCGTTTTTGCACGAAATTCAGGTGATTAGTACCGGCAATCAGGAGTGCCAAAGAAGTTTTATGGATGTTAAGTGTAGGTTTAAGCGTTTTTATACAAAAAGATTCCAAACTTTTAAGTTCTTCATCTTTAGAAGCATTTTGAAGAATGAAGAATTTTTGAAGAGATATACGGTGCTTATTGAGGTCATAGTGACCTGTTCCAAATTTAAGTATGATTCTGTTTCCACTTCTTTAAAAATAGGCAATTCTACCACTGGGGTCGAATAAGCCTGAATAAATCCTTCAAAAGTTTTGTCAGTTGGCAATGATTCCCTAAAATCTTCTAGTGGAGCTCGTGTTGACTCCCATCAATAATCTACTTCATCTATCAATTCTGATGTATCCCATTGTAAATAATCATTAACTTCTTCCTCTTCTGAATGTACTACATTGTCCAAATCTACAACTTGTCCTTTTCCCCATTTCTTCATCAATAATTTTCTCTAATTCTAAATTAATCTTTTGCTGTTCTTTCATTAGCTCAACAAATTTTTCTTTAATCTCGCTTAATATTTCATTGTCAATGGTGAATCCCTCAAAAGATTCATCGTCATCACTGTCATTATCTTCCAATTCCAATGGCTCTACTGGTATAATCTTTGTTCTTTCACTTTCTAAAACTTCTCCCAACTCCTCCGTTTATTTCTGCTGTTTCCTTACTCATCGCATATTTTTGGAAGGTCGAATTATTTAATAAGTAATCAGGAGGCATTTTCCATAATCGTAACCGCCGATGGTGTGCCTTATATTGCTTACTCTCCCCTGGGGATTGTAAGACATATTTGACGTTGTTGTCATTCACTTTTATGATTTTATAAGGCCCGTGATATCTAGGATGAAATATATTTTTAGTTAGATTCCCAGGGAGATGGACTTTTAACCCTACCATCTGATGCACTTCATAAGGAACGAACCGCCCATGACTTTCTGCCCAACACTCTTCCTCAACAGGCAAAGGAAGTCCAGTATGTAATTCATGTGCCTTTTTCAAAATATTTTCACAGGGAGTCAAGTTCGTTTCCGAATGAGTTGTATGATTATAAATTAATAAGACCTGTGATAACTCTTCATCCCACTTATTTGACTTGTTTATAGACATTCTTAGGTACTGACTAAGTGTGCGATTTACCCGCTCCATTAGAGGAGGGTGTATAAGGAGTAGTTAGTACATGCTTAATCTGTTGTCTTTTTAGAAGCTCTTCAAATACTGGCCCTATAAATTCTCGGCCATTGTCTGTTAAAAGCTGCTCTGGTAGCTTTTGAAGAAATGGTAATATTCCATATATCCATCTCAATATATATATATATATATATATATATATATATATATATATATATATTATATATATAATATATATATAATATTACCGTAACAATGAGGGGAAACCCGTAAAATGGGGGAAAAACGGTCACTTTTTAATATTCATAATATTTTTGTAAATAAAAATTTTTCAATTGGAGAAAGGTTTTTTAAGTAGTAAATAGGAATATATTTTAACCATATATAAAAATTTAAGTAATAACTTTACACCTACAAGTCAAAAAAATTTCCCAATTTGGGAAAAAAATTTTTTTTTAAATTGAAAAAAATTTCTAAGACCTGGTGAATCTCGTAGAATTAAGATATCAGAATTTTGATTTAGATGCATATTAGGTTTAGTATATTTTTAAACATTTTCATTTATTAGGTTTAAAAGTGTTAAGTTATTGCTTTGTTATTAAGATTTATTCACTTACCTATTCTTTAATATGCCGGGCGTCGGGGAAAACCGGTCAACATAAACTTATAAAATGTTTTCAATTTTTTTAGTTTTTAATGTATGGTAGTACTATAAGACATATTGTTAATGTTTTCTATACCTATCTTTCTTCTTTCTAGTGTAGGGATAAAAAAAAAGTGCAAATCAATACTGTTATCATTTTTTTTATGAAATTGTGCTTACAATCCTCATGAATATAAAGTGCCTTTCTTCTTAATAAAATTCAGTCTATATTTTTTATTTTATTAAAAATTATTAAAATTGTTGTCATAATTTAAAATTATAGTATTGTTAAATTTTTTTGGTCGTCACATGAAATGTGCATACATACTCGTAATATAAAGTGCTATTTTTGTTAAAAGTGCAAAATATTATTATTATTTATTATAAAAATTATTAAAATTGATTGGCTAATTTTAATATATTTGTAAATTTTTTTCATATAAAATATATTAAAAGTTCATGTGAAATCGCGGCGTAATAGGCTGGTAACTAACTCGTAATATAATAATTATTTTGTTTAAAAGTGCAATGTATTATTATTATTATTATTATTTATTATTAAAAATTATTAAAATATGATTGCTTATATTTAAATTAATATATGTAAATTTTTTTATCTCGTAAAAACTTTACAATAAGTAATTTAATATTCCACCCATAACCTAAATTTAGTTTTAAAAAAGTTTGATAAATATAAATTGAGAAAATTATAAAATATTATTTTCTATAAAAGTAAATATAATATTTAATTAAAAATGATTGAAATTAAAATATTCATAATTTGCTAAAAAATCAACATTGGGCATAAGTTGTTTAATAAAATATCAACTTAGACTGTTTTTCTCTATCAGAATTAATTCTTCTATTTAACATATAAAAATAATAAATATTAATGATAATTAATTTAGTTTTATTAAATTGTTAATTATTTACATTTATTATAATTTAAATTATGCAATCCATCTATCAGTAAACTTAGATGGAATCACAATATATAGATAATTAAATAATAATTAATTTTAAGGTAATAATAATAATAATAATAATATAATAATAATAATAATTGCACTTTTTAACAAAATAAGGCACTTTATATTCACGAGTAGGCTATGTCTCACGCCCAAGCATTTCACATGTGAACTTTCTTGACGTAAAAAGATTTCTCTACCATAATATTAATTTAAATGATGGGACAATCAATTTTAATAATTTTTAATCATAATATAATTATTTCAAATACATAATTTAAAAGCAAAATCAGTCACTCTTATTATTACGAAGTACCGTATGTATGACATTTCATGTTGATAGAACCAAATTCAAAATAAAAATAAACCAGTAAATAACTTCAACTTCAATTCAATCTTTTATTTTAATTTTTAATAATAAAAAACTTAATAATATTTACACTTGATAACAAAAAATCCTCTTTATACTTCTATGTTTATAAGCACAATTTCATATAGAAAAATTAAAATTGTTATTTAACTAAAAAGTGATTTGCATCTTTTTTTTTTTTATCCTGTACACATAGATAGAAGAAAGATTACGGTATTATAAGAAACTCAATTCAAAAGCGACAAGAAAAATCTATATACATTAAAAACTAATATCTACAGTATTAAAAAACTAAAAAAAAATTGAACTATTCTTATAAGTTTACTGTTGATTCGAATTATTCCCGACTTATTTCAAAATCCGATACACGGTTGTTACCCCGTAAATCGAAAATACTTTAATCCTGTTAAAATAAATAATCTTAATATTGTAAGTTTTTTACCTGGAAAATGTAAGATTAGACTTTCCAATATGCATCTAAATCAAAATTTTGATATCTAAATTCTACGAGATTCACCAGATTAGATACAGAATTTTTTCAATTTAAAAAAAATTGGGCATGTTAATTTTTCTTACGTTCTTTGGTTGAAGTTTGTTAATAATGAAAAAGTAAAATTTACCCAATGAAAGAGAAAAATAAGTTATTCAATATTTTCAGTATATTGGGGAAGCTCGATAAATTTTTAATTCTTTTCTTTTAATTTTTATTTAGATTTTAAGTTATATTAAAAATTTTATTTATTATAACTGTATTGGTGCTAAAAAATATTTTCAAGAATTTTACTTTTATTATTATTAATACTTATTGTTCTTTATTGTTATCTCCCTCATAGGTATATTTAATTACTCATTATCTAGTTTAAAAACAAAGAGGAATTATATATTTTTTTCAACCAAGTTCAAATAGTGTGCGTTATACTTGCGGGAGGTAACATAATCATTATTTTTAATTTGAAATTTGAAACCTTAAGATATAGGTTACCTTATGTAACGTTATGATTAAGTCAGGTTAGGTTAGTATAGGTTGCTTAGGTTTAATTTAGGTTAAATTAGGTTAGGAAGGTTACATATAGGTTAGATTATGGGGTTAGATTAGGTATATTTGATACATAAAAGTTCAATTTTTAAAATAAAATTTAATTATTTCACAGGTTTGTTCTAATTAATTTCCAATACGCATTTGGTGAACAAAAGGATGCCACTCGGTATGGAAAGTACATGGTGAGTGTTTTTAAATATTAAAACTAAAAACAAAAATTAGGAAATGAATATAAAGATGATTGATTCAAAAGATATATATTTGCGAGTATGTGTGGTGCAAAAGAAAATGAAAGGAGAAATTATTTCGTATTTTGAAATATATTAAAAGACTATTGCGCAGGAATTCATTTAAAACATACATACAATGTGGCATATACTATATATATATATATATTATTATATATATAATATATATATATAATATATATATTTATATATATATATATATATATATATAATATTAGTTTATATACTATATTATATATATTATATATTATATAAAATTAAGGAATGTAATATGTTTTGACAATTTTCAACTTCAACTTCATATAAAAAATTATTGATTACCATTAATTAAGATAAGGAATTTTGTACCAAAACATATTTTAAAAATTTAAACTAAGTTGTTAAAAAAATTTTTAACCT
The DNA here is from genome assembly GCA_015478945.1 of Trachelipus rathkii. NCBI lineage: Eukaryota > Metazoa > Arthropoda > Malacostraca > Isopoda > Trachelipodidae > Trachelipus > Trachelipus rathkii. Next base: position 9,961 of record JABUQX010067676.1, read on the forward strand.
AAAAAATTTTTTTTGAGTTAGAGAAAACGTAAGGATTTATAAACAGAGCCAATAAAAAATTTCCCAAATGGTAAAAATTGTCTAACTTCAAATCTGATCTTTTGTTGTTGGTGTGTTAAGTTAATTTTACTCTTAATTTTTATATATATGGTTTAAATAATGTTCATTTCCTACTTAAAAAACCTTTCTCCATTTGAATATTTTTTGTTATTTTACAAAAATATCCCACATCGATTTTGGACCGGTTTTCCCCCATTTTTTCGAATTATATATAATATACAAATATTGTGTTACTTATAGTGTTATGAAGATATAAGGTATATGATATATGATAATAAATATTATAAGAGTATAATAAGCATATGCAAATTTTAAATTAATGTATAATATATATTTGAGATGGATATATGGAATTATTACCATTCCTTCAACAAGCTTACCAGAGCAGCTTTTAACAGGGACAACGGCCGAGAATTTTCTATAAGGGCGCAGAATTTTGAAGAGCTTTAAAAAGACCAACAGATTAAGCATTGTTTACTAACTTACTCCTTTACTAACCCTCCTCTGATGGAATGGGAGTATAAATCGCACACTTTAGTCACCAGTTACTGAGAATGGCTATAACCAAGTCAAATAAGTCGGATTAATAACTTTTATGATATGCTATTATTTAATTTTATAATCATTTTCAAGAATTTGGCGACTCACTATGATCGCTAGTAGCATAAGTTAAATAGGATAAAATCGAATTACAATACTTTGACTTCCTTTGCCTGTGAGAAGATGGTTTGGCACAGAAGTCTAATGGAGCTGTTCGTTCCTTATTGAAGTTGCATCAGATAGGTTGAGGGTATAAGTTTCATCCTCACCCTGGGATCTAACTAAAATATAAATCTTCATCCTTAGATATCATCGGGGCCTTATGATAATCAATAAAAGTGCCTTATGACAACAACGTCAAATATGTCTTACAATCCCCAGGGGAGAGTAAGCAATATAAGGCACACCATCGGCGGTTACGATTATGGAAAATGCCTCCTGATTACTTATTAAATAATTCGACCTTCCAAAAATATGCGATGAGTAAGGAAACAGCAGAAATAAACGGAGGAGTTGGAAGAAGTTTTAGAAAGTGAAAGAACAAAGATTATACCAGTAGAGCCATTGGAATTGGAATTGGAAGATAATGACAGTGATGACGATGAATCTTTTGAGGGATTCACCATTGACAATGAAATTTTAAGTGAGATTAAAGAAAAATTTGTTGAGCTAATGAAAGAACAGCAAAAGATTAATTTAGAATTAGAGAAAATTATTGATGAAGAAATGGGGAAAAGGACAAGTTGTAGATTTGGACAATGAAGTACATTCAGAAGAGGAAGAAGTTAATGATTACTTACAATGGGATACATCAGATTTGATAGATGAAGTAGATTATCGATGGGAGTCAACACGAGCTCCACTAGAAGATTTTAGGGAATCATTGCCAACTGACAAAACTTTTGAAGGATTTATTCAGGCTTATTCGACCCCAGTGGTAGAATTGCCTATTTTTGAAGAAGTGGAAACAGAATCATACTTAAATTTGGAACAGGATGGACAGGATGAAAACTTTCCTCTTGATGATTTGTCTTTTGAAGGTTTCGTAGGCATTGATGACTTATTTAAAGATAGAATAACAGAACTTGAGGTACAAAGAAAAGACGATGTGCATCCCTACACCTGATCGAGAGGGACTTGTAAGGAGTTGCCGACCGTATTTCCATACTTGTTAGAACGAAAACGTAAAAAGTAAATGAGATGAATGAAACATGGAGCTATTAAACAATTATTTTTTGAATGAAAAAAAAAAAAAACTTTATAAGATATAGGAAATTTAAAATAATTAAAAAGTTATTGAACTAACTAATTGATAATTGATTTTTTTCTTTTCAGATCTTGGTTCTGGGCCATTCGTGGGTGCAGGATTTGGAGAAAGCGTATACAGCGGAATTATTGCCAGGGGCCACCGTAACATTTGAGTCATACTCAGGAAAAGATTTAGAGTGGTTCCATGATAAAATACAATGGATCTTGAAGCCCCATTACACACATATGTTAATCTTTACCATCATACCTGAAGCGTACAACAAGACCCAGTTGCCATTACCTGGGTTTTACTGGGTTTACACGGCCAACTTCAACTTCAAAAATAAGGACTTTGCCCAAAGGTTCTCCAGATTTTCAGAAAAGTGTGCCCGCATAAATCCCCAAATGCAGGTTATATTGGGCATACCTCCATTTATAGATCTAGTGGAATATAACCGGCAACTAGTCCTCAAGTTTCCCCATAGGATACAGGACTTTTATAATCGGGCTGAGGAGTATTCAGATCACATCTTGCATCTGCAAGCTAAGCAGATGCATATGCACATTAGGCAATTACGAACACCAATAATTCAGTGGCATCAAAAATTTTCATATCCCATGATGAATGCTGTCACTGAGTTGCCGGGCCACAAGCAAAATACTAAGAGATTTATGGAGGGAGAGGTGTATACTCTGGGAACGCAGGGTTTTTTGAGGGACGGTTTACACCCGACCCGCGCCTTGGGTAGAAAACTTTTCTTAAAAATGAGATTGTTAGGGGTATTTGGCGAGGAGATGAGATCAATAGGCACCAGAGCAACATCAGTTAACAGAGCACCATCAGTAGCCCCTGGGGTTACTACGCCTGATATCCTAGATCAGCCGACTCCATTAGAAGAGATGGTAGTGGTGAGCGAAGCAAGTGGAGAGAAAGAGAATAGTCGGCGATCTGAAGAACGACCTGCTGATGATTCCTCACTGACAGGTCCAATCTCCATTGAGCAACCAGCTCGGCCCCGCTCTGTTGTCCCAGAAGAGCGAGTAGAAAGTAGTGCCCCAATGCGATTCAGGGATATAGATCCTGTCACCCTAAGTGGACCAACGGATGTGGTAGTGGAACGACGAAGTCGGTCTATTGCGCGTCTCAGAGTAGCTCCTTATCAGCGACCAGAATCCACCCAGTCGCTGAGTTCAACATCTTCCGCGGCGCCCAGAGCCACCAGCGCCGTATCCTTGGTTGGGGCAGTAGAAGCTCAGCCTGATTTACGGGGGAGATTGCAAACCTTTTTGTTGCAAACTCAGGGATATCTCATGGCTTTCGGCCAAGAGCTCTCGATGGACGAGATCAAGAGGCAAATCCGCACCTTATGTGATGAGTAGAGTCAGGATCTGCTAATCAAATTTTTAAGACAAGAACGTTTTATTTCTTAATTTAAAATTTTTGTGAATAACAAGACCGAAGATTTGAGTTTATACTCTACTAAAGAGTAGATGTTTAAAAGATAAATTTTTTTGATTTTTTTTTAAAGAAAAAGAAGAGAGGTTGGAAAAATACCTCCTAAAGTGGTGACACCAGATGTTAACAAACGGGACGATTGAACTTTGCTGGGGTGCTTCAATACTAGGATTGACGGGTGGGGAGGAATGAAATGGATTTCACATTATTTGTTCTCCCCATCCCTACAGTTGGAAATTAACATCATAAATAACATCAAAGACGGGAAATAAAGAAGAAGAAAAGAATAAGGGAAATCATTCTGATCCCTTATAAAAGGGTAAGAATGAAAAGTGTTTGTTCTTTTACCTGGGAGGGTAAAATCAAATTAAATTGAAAGACAATCTGAGTAAAGTAAAGGGAACAGTAAATTTAAAAATAGTTACAGTAAATATAGAATAAAGATAAAGATAATTTATGAAACTAAATCATAATAATAATCAAATTAAGCAAATTATTAAATAATAATACCAACCTCGAGTGTGAAGAAGAGTAACATTAAAAATTTATTTAGAATTACAAATCATAATGTCAAGAGTAGGAGAGTTGAAATGTATTGAGTTCAATGATTGGGGGTTGTGTGTGTTGAATCAGTCTTTCTGGGGTTGGAAGAGATGTTAGGGACAATGTCTAGATAAAATGTAATTTTTCTTTTTTTTTTTTATTAAATGTGCCAGTATCGTGCCAGATGCAGAGACGGAAGTCGTCTAGCAGACCAGTTCAATTAAGCCATACTACCCAAGAGCGAGAAGTGGCCCCTGGGGTCACTCTTTTTCAAACTAAAACAAAAGAAAGATACTACGACTCTGATCAGGAAGTACAACCTGAACGTTAATAAAGAAATGGCTGTCCACAAGGTAATTACCAACCAGTAAACTTCTTTTATGACATAATTTTAAATCAACTCTCACTGTCATAGATTAACTAAACTCGTGTTTGGCATACTCCAACCTTGCACATGTTCCTAAAAAATTACATTAAATGAATAAAGTAAATAGTTAAGGTGTGAACTTCAAAAAGAATTCCAATTCTGTATAAACAACCATTAGATAAATCTTATTCTTATTTTTCCCATCATTATTCTTATTATTTATTATTATTATTATTATTATTATTATTATTATATATTATTATTATATAATCAATTATTATTTTATCTAGGTTATTGAATAGGTTTTTTCGGTTATCAATATATTTTTTGCGTAACCAATATCATTATATAAAAATTGAGGTCTTATTATTTATTATAATATTTTAAAAATATTATCATTATTTTCACCTTCATCCTCATTACTCATTCTCATCCCTCATCCTCATCACTTATTTTATCATCCACTTATATCAAAAATTTAATAAATGAAATTGTTCCATTATATTATGAATTATTTATTCTTCATTTTTTAATAATATTAACGGTTTATGGTTCCATTATTTTTCTTATATATAAATATTATATTATATATTCTAATAAATGTCTTTTTACAGTTTAGCCTTTAAAAAATATTTTAAATAATATATATAATTAAAATATTTTTTTTCATCAAATATCTTTACTGTATCCTCTGTTTTATGTTAATGTGATATATATATATATAATAGCTAATAATATCATAAATTTATACCCGTAAATAGATATAAATTGTTTCTATAATTTTTGAATAAATACTATAAATAATTTATTAAAGAAATTTATATTA
>JABUQX010067676.1:25000-27500 GCA_015478945.1 Trachelipus rathkii
TTTCCATCTTTTTAACTTTTCAGAATTTTGTCAAAGTTCTTTTTTTTCTGTGTTGCATTTTCTACTTTTTTTATTTAGATTTATAACCAATAAAATAATAATGTCATTAAATCTTCCATTTTCCTAGACCAATTTTAGGAAACCCACACATTACTCTGTAGGATAATATATCCTTTACTCACCATTTCGCTTCTTTTAACATATATCCTTCAAAATTTAAACTCTTTAATTTTCTTCATCCACTTCTCTTTATTTTCCTTTTTACTTATATTCATTTTACTGCTTCCTCACACATTTTCATGTATTTTCGTAAGGACTTTCAAAATCCTATATACCATCATTTATCCGATTCCTTTTCCGGCAGGAAGGAGTCTTTAATTCAATCATGAAAAAGTCTTTCATTAAACTGCACTGTTTATGTATTTTCATATTATATTAAACTTCATAAGGAACACACTTTATTGCATTTTCCCTCCTGACGCTACCACGAGTTTTATTCTTCTTTCTGGCGTCGCTTTTCGATGTTTTTTTTTTTTTTTTAGCACACACATTCTATTCGTAGTTTTTTTTTAATTTTTTTTTATTATTATTATTATTATTATTATTATTATTATTATTATTATTATTATTATTATTATTATTATTATTATTATTATTATTATTATTATTATTATTATTATATTATTATTATTTATTATTAACATTATTATATTTTATTATTATATTATTATTATTAATTATTATTATTATTATTAATTATTATATTATTATTTTATTAAATTATTATTATTATTATTATTTATTTTATTATATTTATTAATCTATTTATTATTATATTATTCATTATTATTATGTATTATTATTATTATTATTATTATTATTATAACATTTTGCAGCTTCTCCATCCACGCTCTTAAATATAACCCAAAATTCAAGCACATTAATTTCTACTCTTGTCCTAACCCTTTCTTTCACTTTTTATTCTAATCTTCAACTGAATATTATTTCATAAGACCGATCTTCCCTTTCCCTACTCGTTAATATATATATATAGTGTTATATTATATATATATATTTATTATATATGTATTATATATTTATATTAAGTATGAGTTATTTAAATTTATTAGAATATAAATATATATATTATATATATTTTTTATAATATTATTTATAATTATTATAATTTATTATATATATAATTTAGGAAACATGTTTTTTTTTTAATCTTTACTATGAGCTCATCAGGAGATATTATTAATTCGTTTCTATATCATATTTTCTGACCATAATGAAAATAGTTTGACTAAAAATTATATATGCATTACATATTATCATAAATATTAATAAAAAACATAAATTTATTTTTCATAGGAATGTTTCTTTTTTCTTTCTTGACTTATTCAGCAAAATAAAAATAAAAAAAATACTTCTTTAAATTTTTTATAAAGTCTGGAAAGAAGAACACGTGATCCTTGCCGGTTTATTTATATGTAGTATGAATATATCAACCTGCAAAAGAGCTTAGGAATGTATTTATATTTATGGTTCAATGTTCTGCTCGTTCCATTTCCGATTTCGACAAATAACGGTAATGTCCCCAACGTTTTTCTTCGTGTCAAAAAAGGAAAAAATATGGCAAAAAATATTGTAGCGGGAAAAGGACACAAAGGTTTCTGACACTTTTTATAACTTTGAAAGATTTATGCTTTCTATATACGAATATAATACCTTCTCATTTGAGTATATTTACTATATTCTCAAAGATTACTTCGTCGCTATCGTTTTAAACCTTTATTTAAGATATTTTATTAAGATTTAATTTAGTATTTCTTTCTTGATAACAATATATTTATTTATTTATCTATTATTATTCAATCTCCATTTCATGAAGGTAATTATATATTAATTATTCATAAGGGCCGAAATAAACCTGACCTATAGGTTCCATCAGCCGTTTGCAAATTAGCTTTAGAATTTCATGAAAGTTTGACTAAACTGTCCGATTCTTCCATGCCTGACATGTGCTCATTAGTATTGGAGAAAGATCTGTTAAAGATTAATAGGATTAAACCACAATGCAACAAATTACATCCATATACTCTCAAGGATTTCCATTATTTCTATATATATATATATATATATATATATATATATATATATATATATTTATTATATATTATAATATATATATATATATATATATATATATATTTATTTTATATATATATATATATATATATATATATATATATATATATATATATATATTATATAAATTTATATATTATTATATATACTTTCTATATTTCTAATTTGCAGATATATATATATATATATATATATATGTTTTGGTTTATTTTTCCAGCTTTCGATCTTAATTCTATATGATAAATTATGTTTTAAAACCATCATAATTCAATTTACACAAATGGTATTAGGGTAATACTTGAGTTTAACAGATTCTCCTAAAATCAATTTTTTAAGAAAATCCATGTAT
>JABUQX010067676.1:30000-35000 GCA_015478945.1 Trachelipus rathkii
TTCACTACCGTGTTTGAAAGCTTTACTTATGTTATTTTTATTAAGATTTAATTTATTATTTTTCTTGATAAAAAATATATTTATTTATTCATCTATTAATATTCAATCTCCCTTTTGTGAAGATGGTTATATATTATCCATACGAGATCAAGTAAACCTGATTTATATGTATCATCTGCAGTTTGCAATTAGCTTTAAAATTCATGAAAGAGTGTTTGACAACACCGTCCGTTCTTTCCATGCCTGATATGTCCTCTTTAGTGTTGAAGAAGATTTTGTTAAAGGTTAGAATGATTAAACCACTATGCAAAAAATTACATCCAAACACTCTCAATAAGCACAATTAATTTTTCTTTCTTTTTTTACAAATATCCCTATTCAAGGAGGGGGTGTTATTATCAATATTATCATTATATCATTATCATCACCATCGCCATAACTATTACCACAATTAATAATATTGTTATGATTCACAAGGCCTAATTAATAATATCTTCATCCTTATCACTATCAATGGTTAGCCTCTTCTAAACAAAATAGAAGCTTCATTCAATTGCCTATCCCCGTATTGGTATTACTTAATATAGTATCTCTTCTTCGTCAAAATAATATATCGTGCTGATCGTTGATTCCATCATCAATACCACAATCTTGGTTTTAACTAAATGAATCAAATTCTTTGCCAATATTTTTCTGTTTTATTTCTTTGTGGTGGGGTCTCCTTTTCCTTAAAGCAGATTTGATTTTATTAGTTTTCCTTTTCAAGGGTCAGGATTGTAAACATCCATTACTTCTACAGAGATTCAATGTAATTTTTCACAAGAGGTTAGTTCATTATTCTTTAGCAACCATATTTTTGTTGTACCAGGAAAAAGAAGCAGAATGGCGACACACAGTTTGCTCTTGATCAAAAATATATATATATATATTATATATATATATATATATATATATATATATATATATATATATATATTTATATATATATATATATATATTATATATATATATGTATGTATATATATATATATTATATATTATATTATATATTATATATATATATATATATATATATATATATATATATATAATATATATAAATATTTATATATAATATATATATATATATACATTATATAAATATAATATATATATATATATATATATATATATATATTATATTTACATATATTTTATATATATATTATGTATATACATATATTTATCGGTATTTATATATATTATATTATATAAATATATATATATATATATATATATATATATATATATATATATATATATTATATTAAAATATATAAATATAAATATATAAATATATATATTATATATTATAATATATCTTTGGTAAAAAAATTATAAAGATAATTAACATTGATATTATAACAAAAAATTTTATTTTAAAATTTTAAATAAAAATATAAATTAATTATATACATTTATAGATATATGTATTTATCTAGTATTATATTTAATATTATTATATATAATATATATATATATATTAATATATATATATATATATATATATATATTAATATATATATAATATATATTATATATATATATATATAGTATATATATATTTTATATATATAATATATAATATATTATAATAATATATATATTATATTATATTATATATATATATATTATATATATATATATCTGCATTATATATTTATATATTATATATAGTATATATATATATATATATATATATATTTATTATCAAATTCTACCAATTAACTCATTATAATCATCAATTTTCTTTGTTTTACAAATATCATAATTCAATATCGTCCATTCATTTCGTGCCAGCGCCACTCTATTCCGCTAATATCCAAAGAGGGAAACATTAGTACACTAATAAAGTGTTCAACAAAATACTTTTCATAAAAACATTTTTCATTTGGCGAAACTTCCATTTTTTTCTTTCCTTTCCCCTTTTCTGTATATTGCAAACCTTTTTTGATTTCCAATGCATGGCATATTTTATATTATCCTTTTTTTAACGAGATTTAAAATAAATGATATACTAATTTTATTATAATTATTTCTTTTGTAAAACATTGAAACCCCAAGGGTAGTGCCCTATTCTTGGAGGGGAACTGCTCTAGGTAATTTGTTCATAGAATACGCCTGAGGGATCGAACCAATGCCATGTGACTCTGTCCCTCTACCGATTGTGCCAAAATAGACTTGGCACCTTTAAGGAAAACAAGAAAATATTGTTTTTATTTATTTTTCTCAAATAATAGTTCGCACCTCTCGTTCACTGCCCCAATCGAATAGGGAAATTTTCTAAGAAGTTTGTTCATAGGATCCACGATTGGGAATCAAAACCGTTTCTTCAAAAATGTATTATATATATATATATATAGTATGAGTATATATATATATATATTAATATATAGTATAGATATATATATATAAATATATATATATATATATATAATATACTTCTTCGTGCTTTGAAGTAGGGGAATGAAGGTTACTTATGGCCTAAAGTAAAAGGGCGCATCTGACTTCGTAATCTTTATTTCTAACCCAATACTAGTTGCCTAAAATACAATAAATCAAAAATTAATCAAATATGAAAAAAAATATAAAATAAAGACATACAAGAAAACAAAAATAATTTGCAACACCATCAAATTTATAAATCTCATGAAATCAAAAAAAATAACAAAGAACAAAAGAAAACTAATCTGAAAAAAAGTAACTGCACAAAACAAATTTACATCTTTTTAAATGCCATAAAAAAAATAATTTTCACAAGACCATTATGCCCAAAATTTTTATATTTCATATTTAAATTTTATAAAAGAAAAACTACTAAATTTTACAGGTAGGTCTTCCTTTACGCTCAACAGAATAAAACCAAAGTTACAAAAATTTCTGAGTAATATGTATCGAACAAACAAAACTTCGATACTAATGTTGAGATTAATTATATGAAGAGAATAAAATTTTTATATATAAAAATTTTAAAGTCTTCGAGGATGAAAGAAAATTTGTCGTAGTAACTAGGGCGAAAAGACTGTTTCTCACTTCTAAATAAATTTCTTTTCTTAAAGAAATCCATTTACAAGTGTAAGTAATACAACTAAACAGACATTTCACAAAATTATTATATTCAGCTAATCATTTACTCCTAACAAAATTCTGATTTGTGAAGTTATCAAATGGTAAAGTAAATAAAAGTCTATAATTATAAAACGAAAAACTTTTAAACCCATGTTTTTACTAGGCTATTAATAATTTGGCAAACATAAAAATCAAACATTAATTAATATATATATGGTGCCTAAAGACAAGGAAACTAAACCATAAAGTATATTAAATAATATATTTGGAAAAAAACAATTGTTACTGTAACACCTGAAACTATTATAAGTATAAAAAAAACTGCTGAACTAACCTTGGGCTGATCACTTGTATGCCCAAAAAAGTTTATTCTCTTTTAAACTAGATTCATTATGATATAAGAAATTAGAATTTTTTTTCCAAACAAAAACTCATCGCCTAACTTATTCTCATTGCTACTTTCAAAAAAATCTAAGTATGAGATGTACTCGGCTAACATGCATTGATCATTATTTTTGTTAAAATTTAAAAGAAACTTATAAAATTAATAATTCTGAGGATCCTAAATTATGATATCTAAATTACCCTCTTTTAAGTTTAGTTTTGTTAACTGTGGGTAAAAAAATTACAAAATTATCAGACTATACACAATTACATGATCAGACTAAAGTGTGTTATGAACAAAAAAAAAATCTTATCATGAGTAAATGTATTAATTTTTTCTTATTTTATTACAATTACATAACTGGTGCAATCTTCTACATTTTCTTTTAATTCATCCCAAGAAATATTGTTTTCAAATTTTATATTAATTTAATTATTATAAGATAGGTGAAAACAACCAAACTTTAAGCTCTATTAAGGGTTTAGTCATTTTCCAAAAATCTATATATATATATATATCAAAAATCTCAAAAATTTTATTTATTATGAATAGGGATAAATTCATGAGTAATAGTGTATTATTAACATTACATGTTTAGTCATTTTCCAAAAATCTATATATATATATATATCAAAAATCTCAAAATTTTATTTATTATGAATTGGGATAAATTCATGAGTAATGGTGTATTATTAATATTACATGAGCATTGAGAGAAAAGGGTTCAAAGAAAATGGGAAGTGAGACTTAGGGGGTTTTTATGGCATGTATTATCATCATCATTATTTTATTAATATTAAAGTTCTTAAAACATTTGGGTTCTTAGGATGGAGGGAAGAAATTACTTTTTCCTGGCAAAGTGGTTTACAAATAAATTTTATTATTATTATTATTATTATTATTATTATTATTATTATTATTATTATTATTATTATTATTATTATTATTATTATTATTATTACTACCATCATTATTATTATCACCATTACCATTATTATTTATTATATTATTTCACAGTCTATCATCAGAACAGGTACAATGGTTCGCCTAAGTTTTGTTGTAAAAGTATTCAAAAAAAAATTTTGTTTTTTTTTTGTTATGTAATAGTTTATTTAAAAGATGTTAGTGGGCTCGGCGACCAGCACAAAAGGGCTGCTCGAAATACACTTCTGAATGAAGTCTATTTGAGTAGTGTAAATTAAATAAAACAAATCACCAAAAAAAATATGAGGAATAAAAACAAAAATGGTTATATTGGTCTATACAACGAGAGCTGTTCCGTCTAGAACTAGCTTGGCTCACCCGAGGTCTAAAAAGATATAATAAAACACCTAAGTAAACTCAAACCTAGGAAGAAAAATATAAAATAATTATATTTTCTCTGCCCAGAATATTTCAACTAAAAATAAAGCTGTAATAGGCTTTAAAATTTCACATGCCCTAAGTATATATGTGAGGCGCTACATGCTGCCGAAATTCGGTCCTAAAGTAATGAAGGAAAGTAAAT
>JABUQX010067677.1:0-25000 GCA_015478945.1 Trachelipus rathkii
TATTATGAAAATGAAAAATTGGTGTCGAGAGAGATTATTTGGTTTTTATATGTTCTTGTGCGAATAAGTGTAGATTGAAATTTTCGAAGTAGTGTATGCTTTTAATGTAGTTCGAGGGGAGGTGTCAACTTTATATACTTAGTTTATTATCTTTGTATTAGTTGAAAATTTACGTTTTCTTATAGATTTGTTATCATTGTAACAAATTTTTTCTCCTACTATAATAATAAAATTTTTCTACACATAAAAGTTTTAGTAAAAAATCTTCTTTCTGAGTATAGACAACAAAAATTATCTAGTAAAAAAGATGCATCTTTCCCGACTACATATGTCAGGGCTGGGAAATTTGTTTCATTTGATGTTCGATCTGTGTGGGTGGTGTGAGTGTGATCGAGTGTGTGTGTGTGTGTAGAAAATTTATCGTGGCAATTGTTTCATTGTCGATAATGTCAATAGACGAACACAAATTGGGTTTGGAAGTGTGCGGACTCGTGAGCAGAAAATCTCAAAAATAGTCGTAAGAGAAGTACTTCTGTACTGATTTTTAGAGTACTGGACGCTATCTATGGATTTTCAAGTTTGAAGTGGCATTTTGTAAAAGTTTCTGGAAGTTGCGGTAGCTAAGAATGTAAGAAGTATGGATTTTCAATGAATTTGAAAATTGAAATTCTAAAGAATGCTACAGTCACAGAAAACAACGGCATTCAACGGTTTTTAGAGGGCAACAAAAGGCTTATCAAAACTTTGGTGTTTTTATTGTTTCTTACGTCCTCCTGACCCGCTCTCGCAAAAATCGCTGAAAATTCCGATGTTTTAATATATTCCATAACTCATGTTTTTATTTTGTTTTTAGGTGGGGTGATGTCACAGTAAGGGCAGGGGACTCGCTCCCATACAACGGCAAGGTGCTTCAGGTGTCATGACTCGAGCGCCATTCATTGTGTCGGTCACGCCGGCCAAATTGGATTCTTGCCCGTTTATTAAAGAACAAAACGCTTTTTTCTATATTACGGTTTAGGTAGTGACGCATCTAATGCATGTGGCTGCTATTTTTCATTTTTAAAAGCATTTTATCTACACTGATTTTAGAAACTATACAAGATAAATCTCATAAAAAATCTGCATTTTGAATAAAGACACAATTTTCTAAGCATGTCATATATATGTTACCGAAGTTTATTTTTAGCAATACTGAACTCACCTTTTTAAGTATTAATGTTGTTAAAACAAAAAGTTTCCAGGATTATAGATAGATACCTGAAATATACAGAGACAGTAGGATAGACGGTTCCAACAAGCCAATTGAGAATTAGATAGGTTTGACGTTCGGCCCACTTAGTAGAGTTTTATAGATCAAATTTTGAAAACTAGATAACCCAATCTACACTAACAGAAATTTACACAAAGTTCGAGTTATCAATGAAACCCATCACAAAAGATTAACAGGGCAATAGTTTTAAGTCACAAATTCAATTATTTATGATCGTTGACAATAAACAAACAAAAACCATCGCCAAAAAATATGACAAGAGGTCACGCCACCTCTCCCGCATAGGACCAGGGACGCACCGCACACCCACCACAAGATGGACCCGTCAAAGTTTAACTTTATATAATTAAATAATATAATAATAATAAATAATAATAATAATAATTATATAAATAATATAAATCAACAATAAATATAATAATAATATGAATGGGAAACAAGTTTTACGAAGCATCTAGTTTGAAACGATGCGAATCTGCATCGACTCTGCACTCACGCACAGCAACACGCGCGCGCGTCCGCTCACCTATTTACAGCTAACACGATTCAGTTCCAGCTGTCGTTGTTTCCCGGCCAGATAGTGTTTTTACGTGGGCGAGTGGTGTTTTTTTAATGTTTTGATATTTTCTGGAAATGGAAAAGCTAACAGATTATTTTTCACGTAGCATTGGTGATGATAGTAAAAGACGTAGGCTCGATACAAGTTCTTTCACAAGAGCATGTGTCTTTCGAGCTCCCGCCAAGTTTTGACACCTTGCGAAATATACGTAATTTTCCTGACAAGTGCGCTCACCCAACGTCTTGCCCACGATGTGCTGAACACTTTTTCTCAAGAAGAAAGATTTTTGCATCAGTTTAGTGCCTTGTCTCGTCGAAATGGCAAATTAGCAATGTTAGTAGTGTAAAAATATTGTGATTTTTAAGCGTTCATAAGAAAAAAGAATGAAAATTTTCTAAAGAATTTGGGTAAATACTGTGATATAACACACTAGCTATGGCGAACGAAAGAGAACACACATTCTTTGTCCAGAGAGAGAGTGTATGTCTACTGGAGTGTTGCAGCCATAAATCAGTGTCGAAATTGTTCTAATCAGACAGTAGGAAAAGAACGTTTGAAAAAATAATTTGAAACGGCGTTCTCATGATAAGGAAGCCTGAGAAAATATTGTCGTACTGCATATAAGGTTGTTAAAGCAATCAGTCGTTCAACATTTTTGAAACAGAAATTTGATGTATCCAGCGCTGATGGCCGGTGCATTATGGGCGTGTATTTTTACCACTCTCAGACAAATCGCCATGTACTGAAACATAGCCATATTGCCACTAAGATTATAATTAATAAAAATGAACTTATAAATGAATTTAATTCAATCTGCGACAACAAAAGAATCGGCATGATAATTGATGAATCAACTTCTTTTTTTAAGTAACAATCAAGTTTACTGTGTGAAGGCATGATCGTTCTTTACCAGCATAACTGGTATGTTGATAGGTTTACTGTTAATGTACCTTCTTGATTTGGTTTGAATTTGAGAATGTGTTAGTGCCGAGGGCCCATCCATTTAGGACAGTTTTAATTAAATCACTCCCTCATGGGAATAACCGACATGAGTAGTAACAGTGTAGAATCGGGGAGCGCCACGTAATATCTAACCACACGGAAACCACAAAAACTGATAGAGGCCGTAGAGAGTGGATGAGACTTCAAACAGATGCCCGCCGAGGGAGAAAAGGAACACATGTTCCTTATAGGCTTATAGGCTATAATCCTATATGGATATGAGGTCCTCATAGGTTGATAGGATATAGGGCTATAGGGTATATGATATATTGGCTTATATTACTTTCTAGCTTCTTATGCCTTGTGCCGACCTATTTATGTGCGTATTGAATCACAACCGGTCTTAGCTCCGTCTACACCCTAGGTTATTGGGTACGGGGAGTCGATTGGTGTCATTCAGAAGGTGGCAGGATGGACTTCCTTCTACGAGTTCTTACCTCACCAGCCTTTTCTAGCCTTTTCTAGCATGGACATGTCCACCGATACACCCCTGGGGGAGGTATTAGTGCCTACCCCCTAGGTTTATAGGGGTACGGGCGAGTCGATTGGTGTGTATTAGAAGGTGCTAGGGTGCTTCCTTCCTGAGCGTTTTTCACCCCTACCCCCCTTTTTCTAGCCTTTCTAGCATGACATAACCTACGTCATAGAATACACCCGGTATTAGTGCCTACCCCTAGGTTATAGGATACGGAGAGTCGATTGATCGTATATTAGAAGATTGCTAGGATGCCCTTCCTTCGTTCACGAAGTTGAGTACCCTACCCACTTTTTCCTAACCCTTCTACGTACGCCCATACTTATCGTATGTTGCCAGAACATATCCGTATAGGGGCATCGATATTAGATACATAATCGACACAGCTGAATCGATTCCTGGATGGTTTTTACCGACGGGATCGCATTCACTCCTAACAAGAGGTTAGTATTAAGATAATTACCCGCTAAATCCCCCTTGATGACGTAATTGCAATCCAGACATTGCAATGTTGCATTGCAATGGGTGCACAAATGTTCAAACAAAATTTGCCACATTTTTGCAATTTTGCAAAATTTTTGGCAATCATTTTGTGCAACATCGTTATTGCTCTGGCGTATTAAGGACCTGTTAAGGGTCAAATTATATTGTTTTAGGGTCCGTAGAAGCGTTTTCCCACGGTGGTCAACGACGCGATTTGACTCAAGAACTCTCGAGGCTCTGGGCGCAAACCGCATGCGCCCTGCACCGCGTCACATCATCTCTTTTCCGCTTTTGCCGTCGTCGATCCTTTCTATATCTCAGCCTACTTGTGTGGAGTGTTTCTGACTATCACATTCGAACCTATGTTTAGAACCCGCAGCCAAAACTATGGTCTTCCATGGGTTAATTTTATTTTGACGAGTAGTATATTATATATATAGTAATATAGTATATATATAGTTTATATTATATTATATAATATATATATATATATATATATATATATATATGCTATATTATATATATATTATATATATAGATATATTATATATATTTATATATAATATGTATATTACTACGCTACCCGCTTTTAGCACCCACTACGGAGAAGGGGGGTACGCCTCGTAACGTGATCCTCCCCCTTAATTTTGACCTCCCTTTACCCCCTTTAAGGTAGCTTTAGCCCTGCTTTTTTGATGTTTGTTGACCCTTGATATTTCGGTTCTTGGACGCTGATATTTGGCCTTGATACTGTATCAAGGGGCCTGAAATTGACCTTGCATAAAAGTTCCGTGAGGGATTAAGTGCATTGATTAAGTCGAGCACTGAATGGTAGGTACTCGTGACGAAGTAATCTGCTGTAAGGAAACACTGTTCCTAAACATGAGGTCATCCGTAGTGTATCTGTGGCCTAATTTGAGTTCCCTGTATGTAAACTATCCTAACCTCACAACCACACACACACACCATCACACACACACGACACACACACACCTACACAACACTCACACACACACACATCTTCCGACACGCACGCACACACACAACACACCCTACAATATTTTTTTTGAATGCCCCCTTTCACCTTTTGAATACCCGTCAAGCTTTTTGAGTGGCCTCCATTTGGATACCTGAAGCTTTGATGCCCTCAACTTGATACCTCAACTTTGATAACCTCACCTTTGATACCTCCGCTTGATGTCTCACTTTGAATACCCCATCAACTTTGACTACCTTAGCTTTGATGTCTACCAACTTTGATACCTCAACTTTAGATGTCTCAACTTTGTTGTCTCAACTTTGTAATGACTCATCTTTTAATGTCCTCAGCTTTTGATGACTTCATCTTTGTTTAAACAGCAAAAAAGAAGAGGAGGTAGGAGTAAAGAAGAAGAGAAGATAAGAAGAAGAAGAAGAAGAAGAAGAAGAAGAAAGAAGAAGAAGAAGAAAGAAGAAGAAGAATGAGAAAGAAGAAGAGTAAATTGTATTAAGAGAGTTCGTATACACACAGTCTTTACATTTTTTTTATTTTTTTTTAATTTCATCAAAATCTTTATTATTTATAGAAAAGCTATATTTACGCCAAAGATAATTTTAATAGTTATGATAAAAAAGTTAAGTTAAAGATTACATTCTGCATTTGTGTATATGGATAAGATTTACATTTTTCATGTAGTAAATACAATTATAATTTATTAGAAACATTTTGTTTTTTAATCAAAAAAACATTTTCTTTTGATGAAAAAACATTTTTGTTTATTTGGATGGATGATTCTTAATTTTGATGAAAATCCTTTTTGCTTTTTTTAAAAACAGATTTTCTTTGATGTATAAAACACTTTTTATTTTTGTGAAAACGAGTTCTTATTAAAAAACTTGTTTTCTAGAAATGTTGTTTAAATTTGCGACGAAAAACTGTTCTTCCGGGACCATATCAAGAGGATAGTGTCTCAGTAAGACACTAACAACAGCCACGTCAGAGGGTCCCATTTCCACCCTCACCGCCCCTCCGTCGTGTTTTACCCGTGTTTTACTGCTTGTTACCATGCTTATGTATTAATAAAAAATATATATAACCCTCATTTTTCTTTTACAAACTTAAACATTTCAATCATACACCGATGGTTTTTTTTTCTCTCTCCTACATAAACACAGCATAATAATAATAAATTTTTGCGAGTAAACACTTAAAATAAAAATAAAGTGTCTATGGTATGGAACTTAACATAGATAAGCAGGATGAAGGTAAACAAGATTTTTTTTTTAAAAATAATTTTACTGAAAAAGTGCATTAAAATTAAATATAAAAGAATATATTATTATATAGTATATAATATAGTATAATATATTATATTATATGTATATATATATATATATATTATCGTATATATAGAAGATTATATGCTATATATAATTATATATAAGTCTATAAGTATTATATAGTCGCGTGGGTCGTCAGTGGGGTTGTGGTCCGTCCTTACTCCCTCTGTGTTTTGGTTGTTTGTCGTTGGTGGTTTTTTTCGTTTTTTTGTTTCGTGTTGGTTCTGGTTGGTGGCGTCACATCCCGTTTCGGTGCCCGGTTTCTCGTAGCGCTCGGCTCGTTTTCCGGGTTCGTGGCTCTTCGTCCTTCCTTTATATATAGTATTATATATATACTATCATACCTATATTAACGAGATTTACAATGTTGTTTACATAAAGGTATTTTTAAAATATTAGAACACATACACATACACAAGTTTTTTAATAATATATATATATCTATAGTATATATGATACTCTACTATATCCTATCCTACTCACCCTACTGAGTGAGTTTATATCTATATCATATATACTATATAATATTATATATATATTTTATATATACTACTGATATATATATTATATAATAGTATAGTACTAGTAGGTTCACGAGATATACAATGTTGGTTTACTATACTCAGATATCTTTAAAATAGTGTCACAAGAACAGAACCACAGCAGTTATTAAAATATTACTATATTTTAATATATATATATAATATATATATATATATTATATAGTATATATATATATTATTATTAATATTATATATATATATTTATACATTTCTCGTATAGTTTGCGTTCGTTTATAGATCTCTCTATATAGCCGGAAGTCTCTCAAAGCGGCTCCTAATTCCTTTTGAAATAACATAGGAATAAAAATATCTCGAGATGCACCAACCGCATTCTTCAGCATATTCAGGCTCTAATAGATTGCATTTTCCCCATGCCAAAGAGGAAGTAAAAGTATCAACATTTACGTTGTCGTCAGGCAGCTGCTAATAGCATTCTATTATGAAGGTTTTCCCCATACCTTCAGGTGTAAATTTTATAAACAAACCATAGGCTAGACTGTCATTCAATTAGTCCATAGTCAATGTCGACATTGTCAAGATCATTAATATTTCTTCTTTTATTTTTAAACAAAGGTTGTAATATTCCCATGCGAATGTAAACAGAACCTTATTCTTGTACGTTTGAATGTGTTAGCTGAGTAAGGTTTCCAGTAATTAAGTACATCAATAACTTTAACACTATCGCAATATGAAAAAACAACATCTATTCTACTTAATACCCTCTCGCCTTCGTTTCTAAAGTGAATATTTCACTATGACTCGATGTATCAGAAATCACATACTCTCAGCATTTACCCATTCTTCCACGGTGTCAATAATACGGAGGAATTTTTCAACAGAAATGAACAAAGTTGTATCATGTACACCTACCGTAGGAATACAGGCTATGTACGATCACCATTAGGTGTTACGAATAAATATAAAAAGATACAAGCTTCGGGAATAACAAAGGTCCTCGTAAATATGTTGTCTAACAAGTTTGGGGAGTGGTGAAAAGAAGCCATGACGTGTTAGGCCAGTTTGAAACATATCGTACTGACCAGAAACTTTGTATATAAAACAGTCTCAAATATATAATTTAATATATTTTCAACCAATCATAGAAATTAAGTAAACACAGGTTTACACACATAACCGCGCCTTATCACACTCAGAAGGTCCATATAGTCACGCCGCGCTTACATCGACAGCTAATAAACATGTTTACAAGAAGGATAGGCTTATACAAACTAAACTGATAATATATGTATACAAAGGAGGTCTATATTTATAAATTAACAATGCAGAAAAATGATCTTTGACAAAACATAAACAAACACGATATTAAAACGAAACAAACAAATATAATACCCATAAATAATAATAATATAATAATAATCAATAAATAATAATAATTATAATAATAATAATAATTAATAATAATATATAATATAATAATAATAATAATAATAATATAATAACTAATAATATATACCCGTGATATATATATATATATACTATATATATTATATTATATATTAATATATATATAGTAATATATTATATATATATATATATATTATACTATATATATAATATTTTTGAAATGTTCCTTACATCGAATGCGGGCTTACGGGACATCATTAAAGATTTAATCGGTCAATGTCCTTACACAAATTGCCAGTTATCCTCTCGTTATTAAGTATACAATATACTTTTTCAAATTCCTCAACCTCCATCCCGAGTACATACGATACAAGTTCTCTCCCTGACACTGCCTAGTGTTTTGGTAGGATCAATTCACGTAAAGGGATTTCTCAAGCCCTGACGAAATAAAGTCATGAACATCTATGAAGCTAAGACCTGATTAATTATATTTTTCCGGAATCTTTTAGGTACCAGTTTTTTTTACATGATAATATGCCTCGTATAATATATAATGAGCTGCAGTAACATAATCGGTTAACATTTCTGTTTTACGCAACTGTTTTAACATTTTCTCTCGAACTCGACCCATATATTTTATCTGGAATGTGCCTCTAATATAGAAAACCATATATTGTGGGGTTAAATAATCCTGTATCTTCGCGTCTTCTGCCATATTCTAAAATATCCATAATATTCGGTATCTAGATATTAGAAGAAGGTTTAACAAGTTAAGTTTTCTTATCATCCATGATTTCCACCCCACTGATAACTATCTCCCAACGATTTAATACACAGTGTGACTTAAAGTGTTCATTCACCCATTCTTCAGCATGATGGCATACACAAAGTAATTCGTCGGAACTCATAAAAACACTTCTGTTATATTCATATTGGTCACTACATCTGAAGTAGGTGAAACCGTCTGGCTTTCTTGTATATAAGAAGGTACCATACACTTTTTCGGAATATTGAATTTCCCAATGCACTAATGTCACGTATAAGAGGTGTATTTAAATCAAAGACGAACCATTCTCAACGGTACGAAATACTACTATCACACGCGGATAAGAGCCCTTTTTAAGACGAGCACACCTTCTACCACGTTCAAATCTAAAACGAACTATGACGATGAAATAAGTTTCGAGAGAAAAGATAAGGGAATATTACTGGGAACAAACACAAGTCTAAGAGATAAGGGGTATTTCAACAATTCACGAAAGGTATAGGATAGTAATCAGCCAGTGCCGAGTAGGGGCAAATATATGTAAAGGATGATGTCCAACATGAAAACAGCTGCCAAAGTTTACATTAATATATATTACTAATACTACTATATATATAATATGCTATATATACCTATAGATAGTATTTTATAATAATATATATATATATTATATATATATAGTATATATATTATTTATATAATATATATATGGTAAACAATCGTATTCATAGTAGGGCCCATATGTAAAATAAAGAAATCAAGAAATAGCATATCATATAAAATATTTTCCTAAAGGAATAAACCTTTCCCTTTTCCCACCCCCCAACCCGGGAGACGACACCGCCAGGGTTTCACCCTTGCTTAGATGAATGAATCTCCCAGGGGGTTCACCCCCGAAGGGCCCGTGTAAGCAGGCCATTACCCTCCGAAGGAGGTAAGCCGCCCCTTCGGGGTGATACCCCTGGAGGATTCATTCATCTAGCAAGGGGTGAAACCCTGGGGTGTCTCTCGGTGGAAGAGGTATTCCTTTAGATATTTTATTATGTATGCTATTTTGGATTTCTTTTATATTTTACAATATGTGGGCACTACTCCTATGTACATGTTCATAACCCCATATATATATATTACTATATATATATATATATATTATATATATATATATATATATATATATATATATATATATCTAGTTATATATAATATATATTATAGTATATTATATATATATATATGATATATACGTACTTATAATTAATAGTTAAGACTTTGGATGCGTTGTTTCGATGTTGGACATATCCCTTTATCTATATTGCCCTACTCTTGATGGCTGATTACTATCCTGATACCTTCTCCGTGATTGGTGTGAAATATCCCTTATCTCTTAGACTTGTTTGTTCAGTAATATTACAATATTCTTTCTCTCGAAACTTATTTCATCGTCATATTCGTTTTAGATTTGAACGTGGTAGAAGGTTGTGCTCTGTCTTAAAAGTGTTCCTATATTCCCCTGTGATGTATATTCCTACCGTTAGAACACATGGTTCGTCTTGATAAATACACCTCTATAGGGCGTGATCATTGTGCATTGGGAAATCCATTTCCGCAAAAGTGATGTAATCCTTCTTATGATACAAGAAAGCAGACGGTATTCACCTCACTTCAGAATGTAGTGACCAATATGAATATAACAGACGTGGTTTTTTCATGAGTTTCCGAACGAATTACT
The DNA here is from genome assembly GCA_015478945.1 of Trachelipus rathkii. Lineage (NCBI taxonomy): Eukaryota > Metazoa > Arthropoda > Malacostraca > Isopoda > Trachelipodidae > Trachelipus > Trachelipus rathkii. Next base: position 10,532 of record JABUQX010067677.1, read on the forward strand.
CTTTGTGTAATGCCATTCAAACCCAACATGCTGAAGGAATGGGTTGAAATGAACACTTTAGAGTCACACTTTGTGTTTAAATTAAATCGTTGGGAGATAGTTATCAGTGGGGGTGGAATCATGAATGATTAAGAATAACTTACTTTACCTCTCCTAAATTATCTAGATACGAATATTAGATATTAGAATAATGGCAGAGACGCGACAGATACAGGATTATTAACCCACAATATATGGTTTCTATGTTAGAGGCACATCCCAGATAAAATATATGGGTCGAGTTCGTGAGAAAATGTTAAAACAGTTGCGTAAAACAGAAATGTTAAACGATTATGTTATGCATGCTCCGAAATATATTATACGAGGCATATTATACATTTAAAAAACTGTTTACCTAAAGACTTCCGGAAAATATAATTAATCGCAGTTCTTAGCTTCGATCCGATTGTTCATATATCCTTTATTCGTCAGCTTTGAAGAATCCCTTTACGTTGAATGTCACTGACCCAAATATATGGTAGTGGTCAGGGAGAGAACTTGAATCGTATGTACTCTGGGATGGAAGTTGAGAAATTGAAAAGTCATATTATATCGTAATAACGACAGATAACTGGCATTTGTTAAGGACTTGGACCGATTTAAATCTTACATGATGTCTCGTAAGCCGCATTCATGTAGGAACATTCAAATATATATATTATATATATATATATAATATAATATATATATATATATATAATATATATCTAGTATAGTATATACTATATATATGTATTATAATATATATAATTATATATATATTATATCATCACGTGTTTATTAATTATTATTTATTTATATTACTTAATTACTTATTATTTCATTATTATTATTATTATTATTATTATTATTATTATTATTATTATTATTAATTAATTATTATTCATTATTATCTATTATTAATTCATTCCTTCGTTTTATTCGTTTTGTTTTTAAATCGTGTTTTGTTTTTCTGCATTGTTAATTTATGAATATAGACCTCCTTTGTATACATATATTATCAGTTTAGTTTGTATAAGCCTAATCCTTCTGTAAACATGTTTATAGCTGTCGATGTAAGGCGTGATTATATGGACTTTCTGAGTTGATAAGGCGGTTATGTTGTAACCTTGTTTAACTTTCTTATGATTGGTTGAAATATATTATCTATAGATTTGAGACTGTTTTATATACAAAGTTTCTTCAGTACGATATTTCTAACTGAGCTAACACCATGGCTTCTCTTCACACTCCCAAACTTGTTAACAACATATTTACGAGGACCTTTGTTATTCCCGAAGCTGTATCTTTTTTATTTATTCGTAAACCTAATGGTGATCGTTACATAGCCTGTATTCCTACGATAGGTGTACATGATACACCTTTGTTCATTTCTGTTGAAGAATTCCTCCGTATTATTGACACCGTGGAAGAATGGGTAACGGCTGAGTATGTGATATCTGATACATCGAGTCATAGTGAAATATCCATTAGGAAACGAAGGCGAGAGGGGTATTAATAGAATAGATGTTGTTTTCTCATATTGCGATAGTGTTAAAAGTATTGATGTACGTAATTACTGGAAACCTTACTCAGCTAACACCTTCATACGTACAAGAATAGGGTTCTGTTTACATTCGCATGAGAATATTACAACCTTGTTAAAAATAAAAGAAGAAATATTAATGCATCTTGACAATGTCGACATACTTGACGAATTAATACATCTAGCCAATGGTTTGTTTTATAAAATTTACACTGAAGTATGGGAAAACTTATAATAGAATGTATAGCAGCTTGCTGACGACAACTAATGTTGATACTTTTACTTCTCTTTGGCATGAGGAAAATGCAATCTATAGAGCCTGAATATGCTGAAGAATGGGTTGGTGCATCTCGAGATATTTATTCCCATGTTATTTCAAAAGGAATACTGGAGGTTTTGGAGACTTATTAGAAGCAAAATGCACAGTTTCCACACTTCCATTCCATGTGTTCTGCGCAATTAATTAATATATATATATATATATAGTATAATATATATATATATATATATATATGTATATACCTATATCTAAGTATTATATATATATATATATTTAGTATGTATAGTATATATATTATATATTCACCTCATACCTTGCGAATAATGAGCCTATATTTATTTATATATATATATATTTACGAAACTTTGTGTTCTGTAATATTTAAAGATATCTGTAGTTAACACCAACAGTTGTTATATCTCAGTTAATATATATATACTTATAATAATATATATATATTATATATATATATATATTATATATATATTATTATAATATACTATATATAGTATATACTATATATAGTATATATAATATTACAAAAACTTGTGGTAATGTGTATGTGTTTAGCTGTAATATTTTAAAAACTACCTTTATGTACCAACAACAATTGTAAACCTCTCGTTAATATATATATATATATATATATATATCGTAGGTATCATATATATATACAGTATAACCTATATATATATATTATATACTATATATTAAAAAAATTAAAATTTACATTATTATCTTTCCAGATACACTCTACTATATCTATCTTATTCATATATATATATACTTAGTTATAATATATATACTATATATATAATATATACTATATACTATATTCAAATATATATTCTTTATATTTATATGTACTTTTTATGTAAAATTATTTTTTAAAAAACAAAATCTTGTTTTACCTCAATCCTCTTCACTATGAATTAGTTCATACAATAAGAACTTATTTTTTATTTTTATGTTTATGCAAAAATTTATTATTATTATTGCTGTGTTTTGTAGGAGAGAGAAAAAAACTGTCGAGTTCATAAAGATGGTTTAAGTTTGTAAAGAAAAAAGACCCCACATTCATATCTTTACGGATAACACCTCAGACGGTAAAGCAGTAAAACAGTAACACAAAAGCATACTAAGCCTGGATGGGGACCCTCTGGTGGCTGTTTGCTGTAGTGTCTTACTGCCTTATTGCTTTATGGTCCCTAAAATCATGTTATTTCGTGGAATTTAAGGCAACTTTTTTCTAGAAACATCGTTTTTTTAAAAAATGTCTTTTCCAAAATAAAAATGTTTTTCCATCAAAAGAAAATGTCTTTCGAAAAAACCAAAATGTTTTTCATCAAAAGAAAATGTTTTTCAAAAACCAAAAAATGTTTTCATCAAAAGAAAATGTTTTCATTAAAAACAAAATGTTTTCAAAAACCATTTGTATTTTATACATGAAAAACGCAAATCTTCTCCTTCCTCAGAACAATTTACTTAACTTTAACTTTTATCTATAACTTTACTTTAACTTTGGTAATGAAATAGCTTTTCTATAAATAAGAGACCTGATTGAAATAATAAAAAATGTAATACTTCAGAGCTCAATTGTCTGAAAAATAGAAATTATTTTTCTTTCTCAATTATTCTTCCTCTCTTCATTCTCTTCTTTCTTCTTCTTCTTCTTCTTCTTCTTCTCTTTCTTCTTCTTCTTCTTCTTTCTTCGCTTCTTCTTACTCCTCCTCCTCCTTCTTTTTTCTGTAACAAAGATGAGTCATCAAGCTGAGACATTAAAGATGAGTCATCAAAGTTGAGACAACAAAGTTGAGACATCAAAGTTTGAGGTATCAAAGTTTCGAGACATCAAAGCTAAGGTAATCAAGTTGAGGTATTCAGAAGTTAGACATCAAAAGCCGGAGGTATCAAGGTGAGGTACTCAAAGTTGGTATCCAAAGTTTAGGCAATCAAGCTCAGGTATCTCAAAGTTGAGGCATCAAAAGCCGAGGTATCAAAGCTTGAGGCATCAAATAAATTGTTGTGTGTGTGTGTGTACAGCTGTGTGTGTGTGTGGTGTGTTGTGTGTGTGGTGTGTAGGTGTGTGTGTAGGTTTGTGTGTGTGTGTTGTGTGGTGTGGTGTGTGTGTGTGTGTGTGGTGTGGTGACGGTTAGGATAGTTTACAATAATAGGAACTCAAATAAGGGCAGATGACCTACATGACCCTCAATGGTTAGACACAGTTTTCCTACACACAGATACCTCCCGCGTCAGATACACCTACTATGTGCTCGACTTAATTCTCACTTAAATCCCTCACGAACTTTTAATGCAACGGTACCAAATTTCAGGCCTTGATACAAAGTAATCAAGCAAAATATCAAGGTCAAGAACCGAAATATCAAAGGTCAAAACATCAAACAAGAGGGCTAAGCTACCTAAAGGGGGGTTAAAGGGAGGTCAAAATTAAGGGGGACGACTACACTACGAAGGGGTACCCCCCCTTCTCCGTAGGGGTGTCCTAAAAGTCGGGTATAGTATATACTATATATATATAATTACTATACTATATATAGTTATATATAGTATTATATTATATAGTATATTATATATATAGTATATATATATATATAGATACACTTAACCCATGGAAGACCATAGTTTGGCTGCGGATTCTAACATAGGTTCGAAATGTGATAGTCAGAAAAAAGAAAGGCTAGCTGCAGATATGAAAATATCGAGACGGCTAAAGCGAAAAAGATGAATGTGACGCGGTGGCAGGGCGGTGCGGTTGGCGCCAGAGCTCTCGGGGTTTTGTTCCATCGCGTTCTGTTTTGACTCTCTTGATAAACGTCTTCTATCGGTACCCGAAAATCATAATAATTTGACCCTAAATCGTCATTATCGTCCAAAATATACGATGTTGCATAAATTGGCAAAATTTTGCTAAATAAGCAATATGTGTCATATATTTTGTTTGCCATTTGTTCTATACTTGTCAGTGCAACATTTTGCTTTTGATTGTCAATCTCGTTATCAAGAGGAGGGTTTAGGGTAATATCTAATATCTAATCTTCTTTGTTTAGGTAGTGAATCTGATCCCGTCGAAACCACAGGACGATTCCACGCTGTGTTGTATTTATGTACTTATTTATTGAATGCCTATACTGATTGGGTCACATATCGAAATCGTACTAAAGGTGGTTAGAATAAGGGGGGTGGTGTACCATATCTCTGAGATAAGGAAGCATCCTAGCACGTTTGCTACTTATACTCAACTCGCTCCTCCCGTATCCTATAACCTAAGGGGTAAGGCTCTCAACTAATAACCTTGGTGTATTCGATGACGTAGGACTGTCAGGCTTAGAAACACCCGGCCTAGAAAAGGGGGGCTAGGGTAATGAACTCGTAGAAAAAGCATCCAGCACCTTCTTAATACACACCAATCTGACTCCCGTCACCCTATAACCTTAGGGGTAGGCACTAATACCGGGTGTATTCGGTGACGTAGGACATGTCATTGCTAGAAGGGCTAGAAAAGGGGGGTAGGGTAATATCTTAGAAGAAGCATCCTAGCACCTTCTAATGTTACACCATCCCCAGACTCCGCGTAACCCAACTAACCTAGGTTAGACACTAATACCGGTGTATTCCTACAATATAGGTCGCACGTGCTAACAGCTAGAATATATACAGCCTATATGCAAAGTCGTTATAGCCTATATCCTATAACCTATAGCCTATATCCTATAGGATATAGCCTATAGCCCTATAGGAACATGTGTCCTTTTCGCCCTCGCGGCGCAATCCTTTGAAGTCTCTCTATTCTACGCCTCCTCATCAGTGTTTTGTGGTTTGTGGTTAGTAATTAACGTCGTCCTCGGATTCCTCACTGTTACTACTAGACATGTCTTTTTTAAGTATATATCCTGAATAAGCTTGACATGTGGACGGTGCTGCTTCTAGTGATTGGGAGAAAGAGTGGGTGTTGGGAGTACATTATTCTACGAAAAATTTCCCTTCTCAAAAAATTCCCTTCTCTACTTATTTGGCACTGTTTACAATATATGAATAAGGGTAAAGTAGCTCATATTATATATATTATATATATATACTCATTATTTGTATATATATATATATCCTATATGTATTATATATATTATATTTATATTTATTATTCTTTATATATATATATATATTATAATATATATATATATATATATTATATACTATAATATATATTATAATATACTATATATATTTCTTTTATAACCTACTATATTTTTAATTATATATACTATAATAATATTAATGCGTATTATTAATATTTATTATATATATAATTTTTATGATATATATATATACTACTATAATATATAAACTATTATATATATTCATTATAATTAGTATATATATCTATAATATATATTATATATATATATATATAGTACTCATATATATATTTATAAATATAGTATATTAAATATATATAGTGTGAGAGTTCACTCGGGAGTAAATCGTCTATTTTTTTCACCTAAATCTCGTAGCCTGAGATGGGTTTTTTGTTTATAGCGAATATTAATATATCAGGGAAACGTTTTTCTAAAATTATTTTGTTTGAGAGAAACGAAATCTTGTCCGTTAAAAAGTTGAAAGTAAGGCTCGAAGAGAACACAGTAATCTCAAATTATTAATACAAAAAGTTTTAAATTCTAACGATATCAATGAAAATGTTGCATTATTTATTAAGAAAATAAATTTGTATAAGTAACCAAAATTCGTCCGGTTCTACTAGAATTTTTTTCAAAAATGTACTGAAAATTGCTGTTCCGTCTCTATAAATATATTACTAAGAAGATTTCCTAACTTTGTATTCTGGTACAAAATACAACTATACTGTTTTGTTTGGAAGTTAATAGAGCATGAAAAAATGAGTAAATTGAAAATATAAATTAATAGAAGATTAAATGTTTAAGTTCTTTTATTTCCAAGGAAGTTACTATGCATTATATATACTTACAACTTTATATACAAATTGAAATGTCCGATCACTTGGTAAGATAAGATTTCACAAAAACAGCCAGTCAGTGGCTTTTCTTTTCTTTATAAATTATACTTTACGGACTAAGTACTTTGTGTGTAGGATTCTTTACATTTGTGACTAGGGAATTGAAACATATTAATTTTGTGAATTTGAATGTCAAGACGGTTCATTGGAAATGTATTGCGCTAACATTATTACCGAAATAATGTATATTTGGTTATAATATAAATATATATATACTAATTACTATATATATATATACTATATATATACTATAGGGCATATATATATATATATATATACATATATAATATATTACGTTCTACCTTCTATATATACTATATAGCTATGCTATATATATACTATATATATATTAATATAGTATCGTATACGTTATATATATATATATAATATTGAGTTATATATCACTTAGGTTATAAATAGATATAATTTATACTATCCAGATGAGTATATATAGTAACCATATATCTATTAATTTTATATATTTATATCTCTTATATATATTATTATATAATTGCCTATACTACTTGTGTTCACAATAATTGTTGTATATATATATCTTATTATTATATATATATATTATATATATATTATATATACTATATAATTACTACTTATAATAATATAAGTATATTAGATGTTAAAATATTCATAATAATCGCACATTAGATACAATGTTAAAGAAAGAAACATAATAATGGGTTATATCTAGTGTTAAAGACATACTAGCATAGCCTTACTCTGGATTGAACCACCGGCATGTTGTGCGTGCGGGAGGAACAATATGCCAAGGTGCTATACAACCTGAGCTCATCCTCCAACCCAAAACAAGTGGATTCAAGAACTAGATTTAAAGCAACCGAGTTCCGTCAAGGCGACATCAACCGCAGGTTCCTATTCTGTCCTAGGCCGGTCCTCGTAATTCTTTACTATTTACCGATGTTAACATATTGCAATAATATTATCGCAATTAGATACAGAATGTAACAGAAAGAACATATAAATAGGACGGTAAAGAAATTACTGTCCTTCATGTGATCTAGAACCCCACCGCATGTTGCGCGTAAGGACAATATGCCCATGCTATACAAATGAGCTATCCTCCAACCCAAAAATACGTTGGATTCAAAGAACAGTTATATTAAGCTAACCGAGTTCCTGTCAGTGCGACAAATCACCATGTTGTCCAGCCTGTCCACTATCCTTCGTTCTTTACTATTTTTTAGATGTTAAATATTGCATAATAATCGCAAATTAGATAAGACTGTTACAAGAAGAACATATAATTTGTAAGGTAACAGAAATATAATCTGCCTTCTTCTGGGATTAAACTCTCACGCAAATATTGTTTGGAGGATAGCTCAGTTGTATAGCACCGGCAAATTGTCCTCACGCGCGAATCGTGGTTCATATCCAGATTTAAGGCTCAGTGATGAGAGTGTGCGTGTGCATAGAGGCACTTCGCATTATATGTTGTGCGTGGTGATCTTCACCAATCTTATCTAATTTTTTCGAGTGTGGTAGTGGGATTGCAACATTAAACCATTCTAAACATATACAAGAACGAGGGATATAGGACAGGCTGAGACCACCCTAATGATTCATCGCCTTGACGGGAGCTCCGTTGCTTTATAACTGTTCTTAAATCCAACTTTTTTTGGGAATTGGAGGATAGCTCACGTTTGTATAGCACCGGCATATTGTCCTCACGCGCGATTTCGCAACATGCGGTTGTTCAATCCAGAGAAGAGTTTTAACTTGATCTTTACTTCCCATTACATATGTTCTTTCTTAACACCTATGATATATTATATAATAATATATAATTATATATATAATATATATATATATATATATATATAATTATAATATTATATATAATATTATATATATTATATTATAATTATATATATATATATATATTATATATATATATTATATATATATATATATACTTATATAATTATATATATATATATTAATATACAATATAATATATACTATATATATATATATATATATTATTTATACTATACTAATATTATATATATTAACATATATTTATTTAATTAATACTATATTATTATTATATTAATATAATATAATATATTATTTATATAATATATATATATATATATATACTATACTATATATAATATATAATATATTATATATTATATAGTATTATAATAATTCATAATAAAAGTTTGTTTTTAGTTCATTATATATATAGATATATATAATTTTCATTAAATTAGATTATATTATATATATGACATTATCCATATCCATACTACTATATATATATATAATAATATTTATAATATAATATTTATATAATATATTATATATCTAATTTAAACTTATAATATATATTTATATATATATATATAACTAAATAATATATATATATTATATATATACATATATATATATACTTATATTATATATTATATATACTATATACTAAATATACTTTATACATATATTATATATTATTATAATATAATAACTATATATGAAATATATTATAATATATGATATCCTAACTTATTTAGGACTACTTATGACTTATTTTAGGAATAAATTACATATTTATTATTATACATTATACTAGGTCTCATTTATACTGGATTTGCACTAAAAATATATATATTTAGGTTCATAATTATTGTTTTTTTTTATTTATTCATTATAAAGTACTTTTGATTCTCTCATTTATAAACATCTGAGTAGTACATCAATGTTGAAACACAATTATCATCATCTCTCCTTGCATTTTTGCTATTCCAAGTTAGAATAAGAAAACTTAATCAATCAGAACATTTAACAAACTTTAAACTCATTATATAACCCGAGTATCAATGTGCCAACCTAATTAAAAGTTTGAAAGCGGTATCTTCTAGGTTTCGATCTACGAACGAATATTCAGGTAAGAGAACAAATGAAGAATCTGAGAAAAATAATAACCAAATAACACATTTTTGGATTCACAATATCATTGCACAATTTTTCACAGCAGTTGCACAATCTACCAAAATACTTGTACTTCTCACACTTCCACCTACTACTTGCGCAATGGAGTCCGGATTCTATGAAAAACTTTTTAAAAAATTTCCCTTCCTTAAATGGGCTATATGCCTGTTGAGGTTAAGAACTTTTATATATATAAATATTATTATATGACACTATATAGGAAGATATATGCTTTTTTATAAAAATATTTCTATAACATAAAATATACGCTACTATAAGTTATATTTATATTTATACATATATTTATCTATACCACATATTGAAATTATCGTTATTTATATATTATTATATATATAATATAATACTATATACTATTAATATACTATTAATATATATATACACTATATATTATATATATATATAATTATCCTTCTTTATATAACTATATACATATATAGTTATTATTTAATATTATATATATAGTATACTATATAACTATACGTAGAGTAGTATAGCTATATATACACGTAATATATATATATACTATATAGTATATATATACTTTGTATATATATTATATATATATATACATATATTATTATTATTTTGTTGTGACGAACTGGGTAGAAAGATAAAAAATATGGGGAAATGTCACAGAAGCCCCCACTATCGAAATATTCTTATATATATATATATATTTATGGGTTTTTTATATATTATATATAATTAATACATATTAAATTTAGTTACCGTAAATGGTGGTTTATTTTTTTTCCTAAATCGTAACTCTGAAATTCCGAGAAAGACGTTATAAAAATTTATATAAGAAAAGTTTTATCTCAATTATTTGCTTAGAAGAAAACGATTTTGTCCTTCCTTTGAAAATTGACCACGTAAGCCGGTTGCTACGAAATTTGAAAAGTACTTATCAAAAATTTTAATACAGAAAAAGCATTTATGCTATATTTTCAATCGTATTAATCAATAGACAATGCTTGCATTAATTTTTTAGTGTAAGAATATTTCGTGTACCCCTATTTAGTTAACCAAAAATTTCGCCTTCCGTGTTACTAGTAGAATTATTTTCAAAAATGTACTGAACCCCACTTAAATTGCTTTTCGAGTCCTCTTATTAACCACACTAACTTATATTATACGAAAAAAAATTCGTCCTAACTTTGTATTTGGTAAAATAAACTATATGTTTGTTTGAAAAAGTTGAAGGGACATGAGAGCAAGATAAATCGTAGTTAAATTGTGACCTCATAATTAATGAAGATTAATTGTTTAAGTCCTTTTAATTTAAATGAATGATTCATTCGCACATTAATATATATTAAATCAACCTTTATATACTAATACAATTTGAAATTGTCCGAAACAAATAGGTAAATACAGTGACTTCTTTTCCCAATTAAGCAGTCAAAGTTAGGCTTTTTTTTTCTTTATAACATTATATAAAAGTGTTACGGATAGAAATTTGTGTGATTAATTCCAATTATAACATTGGTGAAAGGAATTGAACATATTATTTTGTGAACTTGAATGCAACGACTCCATAGGAAATGTATACTAAAACTTAATTACTGATTATGTATATATATATATAAATAATATATATATATATATATATATAATATATATATTAATATACTATAATAATAGATCATATATATATATATATCTTATACATATATATATACTATATATATATTATATATATGTACTATATATATATACTATATATATATATAATAATATATATATATAAATACTAATATATATATAATATATTTATATATATATATATATATATATATATATATATTAATAATATAAATATATATACTATAAAATATATTTTACTACTATATATAATAGTAATATATACGATATATATGAATTATATTTTATAATATATGAGGGTATATATAGATGTACTAAATAATATGCACTTATAAATTCGCAATTAAACTAAGAACGTTAAAGAAAGAATCATATAATGGGCACAGGCAAAGCCAATTTTGATTTCTGCTTCTTTAGGGCATTGAACCACCCAGCATGTTCTGCCTGGTGAGGACAACTGACTGCCCGGTGCTATACAACTGAGGTCTAATCTCTCCAAACCAAAACAAGTTTGGATTTCACAGATAGTAATTTAAACAACCGAGTTCCCGTCAGTGGCAATCACCAACGGTTCCAGCCTGTCCTATATTATTACTTTTACGAATGTTATAATATTAGCAATAATAACTCGCAATTACGACTATAGAATGTTAAAGAAGAACATTACATTTGACTAGGTAAAGAATTAACTGCCTTCTCTGGGATTTAAACCTCCGCATTGGGTTGGAGGATAGCTCATTGTATAGCACCCGGGCATATTGTCCTCTTACGTTTTTATTATATAACGCAACAGCGGTGTTTCAATCCCAGAGAAGGCAGTTAAATCTTTACCTTCTTATACATAATGTTTCTATTCTTTAACATCTTATCTAATTTGCGATTATTATGCAATATTTTTTTTTTAACATTCTTAAAATACTAAAGAACTAACAGGGTAGGACTTGGCTAGGACACCTGGTTGATTAAGTCGCCTTGGACGGGACATCATCGGTTGCTTTATATATTGTTCTTGAAAATCCAACTTTTTTTGGGATTGGAGGTATAGCTCAGTTGTACTTGGCACCGGGGTCACATACTTGTCCTAACACCACACATGCGGTGTTCAATTCCGACGAAGGCAGTTAATTCTTTACCTTCACATTATATGATTCTTTCTTTAATACTATATTTATATATATCTATATTATATTATATATTATATATATATATTATAGTTATATATATATATATATATATATTAATATATTATAATTTTAATATATAATAATATATATTATTATTAGAAGGCTGCAAAACAATATGAAAATTCAAATATATATTCTAGTATTGCTAAACTCTTAATAATATTTTATATATTATATAGTATATTATATATTATAATGTATATATATATATATATATATATTATATATATAATATATATTAATATATAATATATAATATATTAATATATAATATTAAAATAAATAATTAATTTCATATATATAATACCTAATCATAATAGTTGATACTAATACTAAGTTACTTTCTTACTATACCTTTGACTTCTTTTCAATTTCAACTCCTGAGGTATCAACAATGTTGAACACAATATATTCATACTATCTCACCTTAGGGCAAATTTTGAGCACCAAGATTAAGGAATAACGTAAAATTAATGAAATCAGAACATTAAAAATAAATATATCTCATTATACTATCTGAGTATTAACATTGACAACCTACAATAAGATACAACCCGGTATCTTGGTTTCAATTCATAGAAGGGACGATTCGTAGTTAAGCAAAATAGAGTGTATGAAAACTAACGTCTAACATGAACACATATTATTAATCAAAACCTAGCTGCACATGCTCTTTAGATCTTTTGCATAGCCTCTTCTCCACGTACGTTTGGTGCAGACTTTTAACCTACTCTTTGCGCATTGGAGTCCGGATTCTATAACAACAGACTTTTTAAAATTTTCCTCCTTCTTAAAATGGGCTATGCCCGTGAGGTTTGAACTTTTAACATATATATATATACTGACGGCTGACTAAATAGTTAGGTATGTAGTGTGTGAGTAATATAATATTTATATATACTATATTTAGGTTAAATATATATATATACTTATATAGTATATGTAGCAAATACCTGACCATATAATAATATACTTATAGTGATATATAAAAATAATGTGTATACCCAATGATATACTATTTATATTATGTGAATATAATATATTATATATATATATATATATATAGTGTATTATATATATAGCTATTTATATTATTATTTACTTATATATCAAAATATTAATAGTCTACCGTGTTAGATTACCCTGGGTATTTTTTTCCCTAACAATCGTACTCTGAAAGTGGTTTTTGTTTATACCAAATTTATATAAGAAAGTTTTTTTCTAACTTATTTTGATTGAATTAAACGATCTTGTCCCGTTTAAAAGTTTGAAAGAATATAATCGTTCCTCACGAAGGACAAAGTATTTCAAAACTTATTAATAACAGAAAGCTTTAACTTCACGATATCTATGAAAAATGTTGCAATATTTACTTAAAGAACTTGTATAAGTAACGAAAATTCGTCCTGTTACTAGAAGAATTTTTTTCAAAAATGTACTGAAAGTTGGCTTTTTCGTCTCTATAAACTTATATATAAGAAGAATTCCTAACTTGTATTTGGTACAAATAAACTATAGTGAATTTTGATTTAGTGAAAAATCTGAAAAACAGCATGATAAACACGACAGTAGTAATTGAATATAATAATAGAAGATTAATGTTTAAGTCCTTTTCTTTCAATTAACATATTGCCATTATTATTTATCAAACCTACTATCTTTAATTATAAACAACTTGAAATTGTCCATCACCTTAAGGTGAAACATAAAGATTTCGAAATAGCAGTCAAAGGGTCTGTTTTTTTCTTTATAAATTATATCAAAGAAAAGATTGTGTTAATTATCTTAATTT
>JABUQX010067677.1:30000-35259 GCA_015478945.1 Trachelipus rathkii
GGAACTCGGTTCTTTGATATACTGTTCTTGAATCCAAATTTTTGGGTTTGAGATAGCTCCACGTTGTATAAGCAGCGGGCATATTGCCCTAAACAAGCAACTATGCGTCGTGGTCTCAACTACCAGAATAAGGCAGTTTTAATTCTTTACCTTCCATTTATATGCTCTTTCTTTAACTACACTACATATATATACCCTATATCTATATATATCTCGTTCCTTTTACTATACTATATATATATTATTAATATTTATATAATATTATAATATTGTGTAATTTAGTTAAAATTAATTTTATTGCATATATATAATAATAATATATTATATATATACTATGTGGACTATTATATTATAAGTAATATTTATATAAAGATATAATAATAAATTAAAAGTATAAATATAATATAATATAATATATCAAATTGATGTAGTACTATATATATAATATAATGATATATAATATATATATAAAGTAATAATATATTAAAACTCGCCTTTATATATCTATACTTAACTATATATATACTATAAATATATATATATATATTATATAATATGGTAATTTATTATATATATATATAGTAGTGTGTATATATCTATACATATATTTATATATATACCTAGCGAATTTGCGTACCTACTATTATATATATAGATATAGCTATAATTTAATAAATGTATATACCCGGTGCTTATATTATATTAGATACCGATACATACTTATGAGTAAGTAATATACTACTTATAAATACTCTTGTGTTTAAATATATACTATATTACCATATATCTATATACTTATATATACTAATTATTTTAAATATAACAATATAACCTTATATACTAAAATAAAAAGGTAGTTTAATATATATATATATTTACTCACTAAGAAAAGAAGGCAGTACTAATTCATTTATTTACTCATATTCACCATTATTATTGTTTATCTTAATCACTATCTATAATACTATAAATTATGCGATTTAATTATGTATAGCATAAATGATATTTATATATAATACATATATATAATATAATATTTAAATTAATATATATATATATATATATATATATATATATATATATATATATATATAATATATATATATATAATATATATATATATATATGTATATATTATATATATATTATATTATATATAAATATATATATATATATATATATATTACTATAATATAATATATAATATATATATATATAATATATAATATATATAATATTATAATATTAATACTATATATATATATATTATATATATATATTAAATACATATATATTATATATTAATCTTATATAAATAACCTTGTAAATTCATCTCATTTCAACTCAGAGTATCAAATTTATGAAACACAATATATCACTATCTCTCTTATTGCACTTTGAGCACCAATTAGAATAAGAAATTATCAAATCAGAACATTTAAAAAAACTTTTAATCATTATAACTGAGTATACTACATTGACTACTAACCCTAATACTTAGAACGCGGATAACTCTTGTTTCCCATTTATTCTAAAGAACGATTACAGGTAGGGAACCAAATAGATGGTAGACTAAAAATAAGCTAAAAACACATTATTTCAAATCATTGAGCACGATTTTTTCACAGCAAGTTAATGCACACATCTACCTAAATATTTACTTCATTACATACTTACACCGCTACTAGCTTAGCGCAACTGGAGTACCGGATTTTAATGAAACAAGCTTTTTTTAAAAAATTTTCACCTTCTTAAAATGGGGCTATGCCCGTGAGGGGGTGTGAACTTTTAAATATATATATACTATATATATATATATACTATATATATTATTACTATATATTATTTAATATACTATATATATAATATATATAAGTATTAATAAATTTAGTTTAATAAGGATATATTATATAACATTATATATTATATTATTATCGGCGTCATATACTGATCTTATTATACTATGTATCACTAATTTCAGTCCCAAAAACAAATGGTATTCTTTCCTCCCACTAAAATATCGGATTCTACCTTAAGTGGAGTTTTTTGTTTATACAAAAATTTTATATATATTCAAATGTAAACCTTTCAAGTCTTTTCTAAATTATTAATTAGTTGAAATGAAACGAAGAATTTGAATCCTTTTAAAAGTCGAAAATAATCTCCCAGCAAAATTTATTTCATATTATTAAATAAACAGAAAACGCTTTTAAATTCAAAGATACTCAAACTGAAAATGTTGCAATTATTTATAAGAAAACTTTGTATAAGTAACCAAATTCGTAACTGTTCTAGTAAGAATTACCCTATTTTCAAAATGATACTAATCGACTATTAGTTCACCTTTTCGTCTCTATAGAAACTATAATATTAAACTAAGAAGAATTTCCTATACTTGTTATTTGTAAATACACTATAGGATTAAAATAGGTTGGTTTGAACACCTTGAAATAGAGCATGATAAAAGAGTAAATTGAACATTATATAAGAGGAAATCCGAAGATAATGTTTTAAGCTCGCTTCCTTTATTTTCAATGAATGATATTTGCATTAAATAATTTACACACACTTTCATTATATAAAAATAATTGATAATTGTCCCTTCACTGCGCTAAATAAAGATATTCGAAAGAAAGCAGTCATGTGCCGGCTTTTTTTTATCCACTAAAATATATATAGGATGAATTGTGTTAACTTCCTTATTTGGTTGAACTTAATTAATATAATAATTTTGTAAATGTTGATGTTTAATTCAACGATCATAGGAAATGTAATATTCAAAATAATTACTTGTATATATAATATTATAATAAGCAAATTCATATATATATTTATATATATAGAGATATAAATTTATAAATATATAGGTCCTTATAAAATATCCACATTATGAAGTAGGAAATGCTTTCTAAATATATTAATTTAATTAATATATTTCAAATTTAACATATTTTTTTATTTTTCTACATTTAGCTCACTATAATATATATATAATATATATTTATATATATATATTACTCTACTTTTCACTAAACTAATATAGTTATTTATTATATATATTTATAATATATATATATATAATATGATACTAAATAATTTAAATAATATACACAATATATATATATATATATATAGAACAGTAATATGAATACGAATATAATCTACTCTATTCTTATTAATTATAATACATATAATATATATATTAATATATATATTATTTATTAACATATAATATTTATATATATATATATATAATATAATATATGAATATAGATCCATGATTATATAATAATAGTATATACTAATTTTCAGTATATTAACATAATATATATATTTTATAGGAAATATAATTATTATATACATAATATACTTAAAGTTATATATAAATACTATATCGTGAGGTAACTATATAACTGAATAACTAATTTATATATTGGTGAGATATTACTATATATTAGGGAATAGATGTTTAATATTTCATTAAACAGCAAAAATTTCTTCAATTCCATTCTATACATTTTTCTCAAAAAGTACACATAGCTACAGGAAAAACGGAATACACTATTACTGGATTGGATGTGGTATCCATTTGTCAATGCAAGCCAAAATGTAAACAAATAAAAAAACAAAAAAAAAAAATCTCAAAACTACAATAGCTACAGCGAAATAGAATTCATTTTTTTGCATCTCTTGAGAGCTATTTATAAGGACAATGTTAACAACTATTAACACAAAAATTAAAAGAAATATTTATCTTTTAAATAATTATATATTAATAATGGGACTCTATGTTACGAACGCCTATTACACGACCTTCTGTGGGTTTGTTATTATTTTCGTTAACAATAAATACGACCTTTCTATTATTAATATTTTTTGCTAATTTTTTTTTTTTACCTGTAAATAATAAAACCACATTGGCGCTATATTCGAACCTCTCTTACGCACCCAATGGCAGAAGTCGGGGTCTCTCGTGCGCCTTAAGAGCCGTGTAATCTTACGGGAGTAAGGACTCAAGCTCCCCTACACAGGGAGGAGGTCTCCGGAACCCCCGCTTCTTTGGTACATTTTTCTTGCGCGTGTCGCGGGTGGTTCCTCAACCCACTATCCACTAAGGGGTATAGAGAAATAACGTCCCCCCCTGTGTTCCCCTACGCGAAACTCAGAAGCCCCCTCTACATTTTGCCGTTTTAAATAATCCATTTACAAATATTATATATATAATTTTGAGTAAATATATATTAAATAATAATAAACTCATATATATACCAACCTTCCCAGGAGTAACTATTTTTAAGGTGATATATATAATATAAAAATATAATATATACATACTATAAATTAACTAGTGGTATACATAATATATATATATATTTTAATAAATATTTTATATATATATATTATCTTATATATATTATATTAATTAAATATCATTATATATAATATAATATATATATAATATATATATTATAATTATATATATTTATGATTTTCCATATCATATATTCATACACGTGAACCTCTGTTCAGCACTGCTGTCGGTTCGTTTTAATAACTCACGTGATAATAAGGGGGTGTCTACTCTCGACGTTTGCGAGTCGAATAAATTCTCGTGAGTGTCGTGCTGTCCTAAAATTATCTCATGGTTGTTGCGTAAGCCACGTGTTAGCACTTTCTTCGGTACATATATATCTTATTAATCTATAATACGATCCAACTCAACCCCTTAAATTTATCAAAACGTGTCCATTACTCAATTCAAGAGCATGACGTGGACCCCATATGACTACCAGGTAGTAGCGGTATTCCCATGTTTTATTATGGTACAAAAAGATTTGTTGCGAATAGCGATCACAATCATGCCACAAGCTGACTAGTATCAATTCAACACTGCCACGGTTTCTGGTCACAACTGAACTCCAGTAATTTCAGGACGTTCATTTTCACTTTGGAAACCTAAACGGAGCTGCCGTGACTCCAAGTTTGACGCGTTCTGGTCTTGGGTTATGCCTATATTTCGGGCAGAAGAATTATTTAAACATTCTGTGTAGCCACTACTTGTGTGAATTTGCAACCCTGTGTTGAAATTTGTGGTAATGGGATGTGCATTCTTAGCAATCACAGTCACTAAGTGCCCCTGTTTTCTTTGTGTGAGCCCACCTTAGTTTATTCAGGATCTGAAGTAATCAGCTCTCTATAACGCGTCTGCTAACATGTTACGTACGTCTCTTCTTGATCGAAGCTTCTATAAATCGTTCT
>JABUQX010067678.1:0-10000 GCA_015478945.1 Trachelipus rathkii
GGAGAGAGATTGATATATAAAAGAGAGAGATTCAAAGTGCATACTTATGAATAAAGAATATAATTGATATTTTGGATGGTTCGTGTAAATGCGACTACTATATCCCCAATCGCTCTTACTGAGGCGCTAGATTCAACTCACTTATATGGAGCGCGGTATGGTATATATTTTACATAGCGTCTAGTTTTAACAACTGGTTTCTTTCTTCAGGTTTATCAGCGGAAATGTCGCACCTAATTTCTCACTTACTGAGTTATATGTAGTAGGTTTCCAAAATTTATAGGTCTATCCCCCAGAGGAGCAGACAAACTTTTATTTAACTATAGCAATAAGTTATAAATATATCCAAACCTATATCTATACCATAACGCCTGTATAGGAGTAAGATAAGAAAAATAAACATATATGATTAATATAAAAGTAGATTAGCTGAGGACGTGCATATGAGTATGGCCTAAAATGTATATAAAAATTGATTATTATGGGTTGAATCGAGAAAAGATCTCTTTAAGCTTGTATACAATTACATTAGAAATAAAATCAAAAAGTGTAGCTCAGAAATAAATAATGTCGAGGAGATTAAAAGTAAAATGATAAATGTTTTAGGATGGATATTGGAACAAATTGATCGATGGTGGGAGAGATTGACGTGTAAGAAGTTTCTCTAAAATAGGAGTCGTTTGAGGCAATCGTAATATAAATTTGTATCAGAAAATTTCGAAAAGATTAGCGTTTATGATCATGTTTTTATAAAATTGGAGTACTCATTAATAGGGTTTTAATTATTTTTTTTATTATTATTATGTATTTTGTCATCTTATTAAAAATTCTATCATTGAGCAAGCTTAAATTAAAATATATACATTATAAATTAGTGTTTTGTTGTGGTGTTCATGTATCCTTTACGTGATGGATTTTTTAATAATATATGTTAAATCTTAAATTAAAAAAAATTTTGTTTATTTATCTTAAAAATTTGTATTGGCAGGGTATATTAGAGCCGCTTAAAATAAAGTATGTATATTTTGGAATATAAAGGTAATATATATATAAATATTTATATGGTAGTCATAGATTCTACCATGGCATTTTATGAAATCAGGATTATACATAATGATTTGGAACTAATCATGTATCACAAAATAATTCTTACCATAGATGTACTCAGCTTAATAATATAAATATATACTAAATAAATAATTAATGTTCGCTCGAACCGTTTGCCTCTATAAAAATGAAAATCTAATTTATATTGATAATGGGTACACTGAGATATCCTCAAATGATATAATTTGCTAAATTTTATTTATTCACCTAGAGGGCAGCTTTATAATATATACTAACCACAAGTAAAAAAAACTAATATCCAATTATATATATTAGCAGTTAATCATTGAGTTCTTGCTCAGTGGCAGGTGGATATGATTATGTGGAGTATACGTGTGAAAATTCTATATAATCCTAAGAGATTTAATAACTTATTGATATACTTACTTTATTATAAATGACCAATAATTTAAATAATAAATAGAATGTTTGTTGTTATATACGGGATCTCTGAAATAGTTAATAAGATAGATTACTAATTAGTGAACGAAGTAGGGAGATTTAATATGAGTATTTTCATGTGTTCTACCAGATACGTAAGAATGCTTGAAATTTAAAAAAAAAAATTAAAAATATATTATTTGTATTTCTCTTGATTAAAAGTTTAAAAAAAATATTATTAAAGCAAAGAGGGAAATTTGGTTATTTAGCCAAATACGTTATAAAGAATGCTTAAAATATTAAATAAAAATAATATTATAATTAACGTATATATAAGAAAAAGTATTTATAAAAAAAAATATATAATTAGCTAAAAAGAAGGATAATTTTTATTATGGTATTTTATAATTTTTATGATATCCTATTAGAAATAAAAAAATAATAAAAGAAAATTATTTAAATAAATTAGGATAGTCTACAAATTATTTTTTATTAAAATTATTTAATAAAATCATATATATATATGTTAATTATTATCTTTTAATGATTATTATTTATAATTCTTTATTTTTTATTATTATTAATATATTAATATTTATTTAATTATTATTATTATTATTTAAATTATTATCTATGTTATTATTAATTGATTAATTATAATTAATAATTATTCATTTATTATTATTATTATTATGTATTATTATTATTATTATTTATTTTATAGTATTATTATTATTTATTGTCATGGTTAACTTGGAAATTAATAATCTAATCTTATGGGTAGGCTAGAAGTTTATATATATAATTCATTTATATTTTAATAATATTAGTATATTTAATTATTATATTATTTAAAATTATTATTAATTATATGTTAATATTTTTGTTAATCTTAATTTTAATATTAATAATTTATATATTATATATAGATATATTTATTAATACCTATTTTAATACCTAATTTAAAAATGTATTTAATAATATATTTATTCTTATTATTATTACTATATTATTATTTATTATTCCCCATTATTATAATATATATACCTAGGCATGCTCTCAGCTTATCATTATTATAGGTGGCTTTAATATATATACAACATTAAGGTATCGCCAAGCAAGGTCAAATTGCAAAAAATTGTTTCTATCATCCCAAATGTAAGGATGTGATTTTCGAGTAGTAATGATATGACGTGAGTATTTTGGGAAACTATTTTTTAATTTCGGGTATTAGGATTGATAGTTACCACTAAATTAATATGCTAAACACGAATAAGAGCATCGAAAACACACTATTTTTTTATAAATTAATTAATACTGTATTATTAATTTCTGGATATGAATTTAGATAAGTTTGTGTTTGTTCTACTTATACTTACCAAAATAACGTAAATTATATATTTATATAATCACATTACTCAATTTGAGTAATATCTTAGGCCTATCATTTTTTAGAGAATCACACCTGGTATAGTTAGCTTTTATGATTATAGTTCTTCAATATGCCGAGTCTTTCTTTCTTTAACGTCACATGAATACTACACTTCACTCAATCTCCTTATTTGCCAACCTTATCTTGTTATACTCTCACATATAATAACTATCAAACATCGCAAAATAATCTCTAACATATGAAATAAATGTGGTTATATACAAATTATAATGTCTAATATTGTAGACACACATACGGAGAAGTCACGAGGACATTTACCCTACGCAGTAAAAAAAAATTTCAACACACACTTGACAATCAAGCCACACACATGTTTTCGTAAACATAGTTTTACGGTGTAAGTATGAAGAATAAGGTCTTTACATTTATTTCAGATGAGATGTTATGGGTTTAACAGACTATAGCATCTCGCTATCCTAAATATAATAAGTTGATGTAAAATAAATAACGTCATTCGTAACCGCCCGGGCAAAGAGAGAATATTTTTAGCTTTATATACTAATGTTAACCAGAGTATAGTGGGTAGCGAGAATTTCTATAAATGTATGTAAATTTCAAATTAGTTATCTAGCATAATTTAATCTGATTTGTTGTGAGAGATGTTTATTATCTTTATAATTATAGTAGTAGCAAAATAAGCTTTACTTATATTTAAATTTTTTGATAAATATTTTAATAATTTAGTATATACTTTAATATTTATAATTTCAATTATTTTAAACCTAAAAAATATTGGCTGGAGCTACCTAACCCGCCTACCCCTACTATAATACGCCCCTGATATATATTATATATATATATATATCACTATAGTTAATATAATATATATATATATATAATATATATATATATATTATATATATATATATATATTAATATAATATTACTCTTTTATATATATTATTATAAATATATATATATTATTATTTATATATATATATAATATATATATTATCTACTACAAATATATTATTATGATATAATATAATATATATATATCATAATATTATTATACTTTATTATTTATATAACTATTATATTATATATATTTATATATAATATATCATATTTAACGAAATATTTTGCCCTTCGCGTCAGGATAAGTAATACAATCATAGTCTTGGAATTTTATCTTCTGCTATATGGTGCGTCACGATGTAACCATTTGAATTTCATTCCGTGGTCTAACACAAATTAATAAAACATCATAAAATGACAGTATAAGAGACATTGTACTTCTTACAATAATAAAGATAAGAAGCTTAATTAATAACAATGATTAAAATGCTAATTTATCATATTTGAGAAGAAATGTGCTGATAAATGCTCAATAGAGAAATAAAATTAAATAGTATATTTGGATCTGTAGAGGATACAATTTTCCAACCTTTTCAACAAATTAATTTTCATTTCTTAAAACGGAAATATAATCACTATGCCTATTATATAATATAGAGATTAAAACTAAAAAATTTACATCAAATGTCCAGTGTAAATAATTTTAAGTTCATTATATCTATAATTTTTAGTTTATTAATTTTTAAATAAATAAATGCTCACTTAACTTATCACTTTTAAATATTGAAATTTCATTCTATCAATAGTCATTAATATTACAGAGCATTGTAATATCTAAACCCATATTATTGTTAGTAGGAAAAAATTAAGATTTTTTTATGAGTTTATGTTTTTATAGAAGAGAAAACGTAATCAGGTGTTAGCATAGAATCAGGTCGGATTGAGCTTATTTTTCCCTTTAGGAAAGAAATGAGAAAGAAGGGATAGTAGCCTAGTGCTTTTGATTATGTCCAAATATGGAAGGGGCATTTTTTTATAAGTAATATTACTTTCGAATTAACTTCTCATTCTTATTGTGATTTTCATCAAATTCTACTGACAGTTGATTACCGTATAATCTCTTATCATATTCAGATTAATCTATTTAAAATTTAAATTCTTAAAGACATTTGGGTTATAGTTTTGGTAACAAAAAAAGTTATGCAAGAATCTGAAACACTGATAATATCTTATTTCGTGATATATACCACTTTTATATTATATTTATTATTATTATTATTATTAATATTATTTTTATTATTATTATTATTATTATTTTTTATTATTATTTATTATTATTATTTATTGTTATAAATTAACATTATTAATATTTTCATTATATATATATTTTTGATATTATTATTACTCTTTTGTCTTATTATTTTTGATTAAGCTTTTTTATTATTATTATTATTATTAATTATTATTATTTAATATATTTTATTTTTATATTATTATTATTATTTTTTAATTAAATTAATTATTTATTCATTATTAATTATTATTATCATCATTATTAATTTATTATTATTATTATTATATATTATTATTATTATAGAATATCATTATTATTTTCTATTATTATTGGTAATAGGTAGCCGAGCAGAGAGGCCTTCACTCCCGATTTTTAATATCCGGTATCTTCATCTCTTATAAAAAAATATAATGAATAAAAGAAAAACAAACGTGACGCTCTCTTTAGGAAAAAAAGTTACAGCATCCCAAACAGTTGTAATATAACTCCATAGATACTCATTTCTTTTGATCTTCCAAAAGGTTAGGTTCCTCATTTCAGGCACTCCTAAGGTTATGATATGTTTTTGTAAAAATCATCCAGAGAAATCTGTATACCTTAATCTGATGGTGTCCTAGTTCTAGACACGTGGGTATCTAATTTTTGTTATATAAAGAAAGTCTAATGGATTTGGGATTTTTAGAGCGTGTGAGAGAGAGTTGTTGTATTAGAGTTTGTTTGTATAGTTTGAATCATATGTTGCTTTTGTTTTATGACATTCTATTATAGTTATGCTCTTTGTTGTATAGCAGGTATCTGTTGATTTTAAAAATTATTTTATATAGTCTTTATATATTGTGGATATGATGAAGCTGAGTTCTAGATTATCGGCGTCGTATCGGAGTTTATTTCAGCGAAACTTTGAGAGTGCGGGTAACTTTTTTCTATGATGTTCGATCACGTTGGTTTGTTTGTTTTTTTTTATATCTTATTGATTAATTCCCTTACAGCATCGCTCCGATGATTTTCAAGTCACAGGTCTCTTACACGTGAACGTCTGGGGCAACCTTTAGAGACTTATTTATTATTATTATCACATAATATATAATCAGATTATTATTATTATTATGGGTATGGCTTATTATTATTCATCTATTATTATTTAATATCTCTTATTATTGTTATTGTATGACATTTTATCTCATTTATTATTATTTATTTATGGGTATTATTGACAGAAGTAAATAAATTGTTACCAAATAGCTTTACTTGATGATAAATCTTGTCACTTATTTTTTTTATCTTAACTTCATATTATAATAGTCCCGAGGTTTTTTTGTTTCACTGTTATAGTGTCCTTTCTTATTTGTTTTTACTATTTCAAGATTTGATCAATTTTAATCAACTTATACTTGTTTTTTTCTCTCTTTTTTTCAATATATTCTTTGTAATTACTAATAATTCATATTTACGGATTACGAATCATCAACTTCGTTTTTCTTTTATTCTTAATAATCTCAATCTAATAGTAAATGTCTAATTTCCTTATTTCTAGTTTTTCATAAAGTTTTCACTTTATAATATTATTTACAATAGGCGCAGAGTTCTCATTTAAATTTCAACATCAAATCTCTATTCTTTCAGTTAAATTGGTATTTCTCTATTTTCCAAAATCTGCTTTTTCTTCTTTAATTCAATTTTTAAATATATCAATTTCCTTTCAATTGCATATTGAATCCGGGTAACCAGTTTTGTTTCCGCGCCATGATAGCATTTATCAGCGATATAGGCTCGATATAATAAAAAACTGGAAAGATGATAACAAATATTCTAATCATACGTAAAGATAACACAAAACATTTACATCTCAATTATGAGAATTTGCTATTTCTAAAAGAAACTTAAATCATTTTCATCACATGATATCATATATTTTCTTTGTGAGCTCATTGAATCGCTGTATATTAATTCACCATGCTCAAGGTTTCAAATTCATAGGTTCGTTCAAAGACTAGAAAATAGATAGTGTTAGAATGCATAACTTTCCAAAATAAATAAATTAAAATATTTAAATTATCAAAATTCTGTTTGTGATTTATAAGTGGCTGATTTATCACCTATCCTTTATTCATTGTAATATTTTTGTTATTGTTGTATTTGTTGAGGTTAGAGAGTTGAATAGAAAAATGAGAATGTTATATGACTCATTACCTGGATATTGTATTCTTCTAGTTGTTGGGGGTTTGTTTGTTTTGTCTGTGTTTGACTATGGTTTATAGTATACATTATATCTACGTCATTTTGGGTCTCGATCTAAGTCGGTGCATAGCTCAGATCTGGTAGCATTTTGCTCCGTCAGTACTCAAAGACATAAAAACAACATCACAATATTCCTACTCTATTAGCGAATCAAGCAATGATATGCATTACCATAATGGAAAAATATTAATAATACCTATAACTGATAGTAAAAATAATATATTTGAATTATATATATAATGATTAATATAGATTAATATAGTATATGCTGTCATAGATAATAAAATATAAAATAATAACAACAAAAATAACAACAACACAAAGACTTCTTACCTCACTCCTGAACAAGTTTTACTTCCCGTCAATCAACTGCTTTGACCTTGTCTTCAACCAACGGACCCTTTGAACAACAAGCAAACAGCTAAAAAAAGAAACAAAAAAACTATAAAAACCTTACCAATCATTCCCGCTTCAACAACACGTTATTCAATGATTAAAATAAAATTCCAATAAAATAATAATAAGTAATAAAGGAATAAGCAAATAAAAAAATAAAATAAAAATTAAAAGGAAAAAAAGGAATTGCATTTCCAACATTCTCTATCTTCAAACGTTGAGAAAGCGTCTCTCGTCCAATTTATTCGACATAATCATGGTCGGCAAAGGAATTAAAATCCATGGCAAAAGGGATCAAAATAAGTCAAAGGAGTCAAAAAAATACTAATCCCAAACACCACACTCTACTATGCATCCTATAGAAATTCGGATAGCGCAGGCGCGTAGTAATAAAGGAAGTTCGAAGATATAATAAAATAAACGAATATTTTAAAATTAGGATTTGAGCTTGATACCCAAAAATGATTCACACACCATATACTCCCTCAATCACTCATCTCACAATCCCTCATTCCTCAGCTACACAATCATAATGAATATAAACTACCTTTTAACGTGCTTTATCCCCTATGTAAGGGGTAACACAGGATACCACAGGAAATCGATACTTTTTAAGGCTGACTATCTGCTCATATTGCTTCAAATCCAGTTATCTCTGTGTCTTACCGTAATCTGTGTTCGCTGACGTTCTTTTTTGTGTTTGTTATTCTTGCCGTCTCCAGTGTAGTGATTAAATATAAAATAATATATAATAATAAATGCATGAAGCAATAAGAGAAAATATGATTACAAAGCAAACAAAATATGTTGCTTGTTCTTTGCAGCATATCTGCTGGGTACATCTCCGGTAAATTTCAGATTAGTTGCTCTGCCCTGACTATCATCTCATCTCGGAGCGTTATACTTTATTGAACTATTACTTACCGACCTGTATAGATGTCACCGACAAGTTACCGTGTGCTATACCACTGCTTGCAACAGGCCAATTGCGTTGCTTTTCAAAAGGTGCAGGGTGGCAAAATCGATTAAACAAATGATAAGTAAAAATACATAAGAAAAATAAAAATTAAGAGATATTGGAGAGAGTTGAAAGGTGCCACCAGCTTGGACTGCGTTTGCTAACGCATATTCCCTCAGGTGGGCGCAGACGCGTGACTTAAGTTTATGATATTGAAGATTAAAAATATTGCGGGGAAAATATAATAAGAAGGCAAGGAGTTCCATCAAAACGAATGGGCTGGAAAAAGAAGAGGTACCCTTTTTTTTATCTATTCAACGAGTCATCCTTGAATACTCTCTAATTCACTTTTCACATTTTTTTTCATGGTGAGGCAAGAAAAGGGCACCTCTTTGTGTTACGAGGGTGACGGTAGTGGTGGGGATTAGGTAATGTCGATGATGTTGTATATAACTCGCGTATAATTCATCTCTGGGGCGTTGTAATCCTAAGAAAAGAGATAGGGCACCTACGTCACGAAGCAGAGAAAGAGGGTCAAGGGAGTCAGAGATTATGGGACAGTTTATAAGCCTCTTTAGCCTTAGCTTCACTCTATCTCAAAAGGAGGGTGGAACCGTATCCACCTCAAATTCCTCTCATAAGTTGGGAACAGTATCCATACAGGGGCGAATAACACCTTTATATAACTGTGAAGTATCTGAGCAGAAGAAAATAAGAAATAGAAATAAAAAGTTAAAATAAACTTATATATTTTTTAAATTGTTTTATGATATTTTTTCAAATTTTCAAACATTTGAGATTTTAACATTACAAATAACACTCTTTAGTTTGCTGTTTCATTGTGTTATAGACTGTAGGCATCTAATTTTAAGATTTGAAACTAGAACTAGGGCTAGGGTTTAAAAATGAAAATTAATGCAGATGACGGACCTTAATTATATATATTGTTAATGTATAACGTCTTATAATAGGTAATGTTAAGTCGGTATTTTTGAAAATATTTTCTAAACCTTTGGACCCCTTATTTAGGAAAAGACATAGATATGCTGTCATTGGGTCTATTTACTCAAATTGTAAGTCTCGATAGGCCCATCTGTCAGCTGCAAACGCCTAGACTCTATTTTATGAATGTTTATAGCTACCAAAGTAAAATTTAGTATAAACACATTTTTTTCGTTGCATACGTTAATTTACCTTCCTGATTTTCATTTGATTTATTATTAAATAATAAATCACCTAAAAAATAATACTATATCGAACTAAAAAAGTTTGTTTACAATTAATTTCGCGTGACGTCACGAATCTGAAAAAACATCAAAAAAATCAAAAAAATCAACACAAATGATTTTTTTTCTAAAAGAAATCAAAAAAATCT
>JABUQX010067678.1:17500-40000 GCA_015478945.1 Trachelipus rathkii
GAGGGAGAGAGAGAGAGGAAATGAACGCTTACCGTAGCATACCACGAATATGTTATATGGCAACAGTCACAAGTCTTCATATTCATTCCTACGAAAAGTAATAGATAATTAAATATTGATAATAATAAGTATTCAGTTGAAAGATAATTTTCCCGGCAACTGGTAACAATTCTTGTCTTAATACTCATAACCCTGTCCTCAGTCATTTTTCATTAAAATATTTATATATGAATATTAATTCCAATATTCCGTACTTATTTTTATTACATTAATTTTTTATAGGATATTCTGGAGAAACTTATGCCAGTGGAACGCAGATAAGCATGCTTTCGCTTGGACTTGTATTAGCAATTATTTTTGCTACTTTTTACTTCTACCAATTTATATGCCCTCTAAAAAAAGCTTCTATGTAGTTAACGAGGGAGTTTTAAAATTATATACATTATATTACGTGAATCGTTCAAAGAGGAATAAGTGTCAGGGCATGCAATTTTATTTGTAATGTATAGTAACTGCAAAGGATTAGGTCTCTTTGTTAGGTCAATATGTTTGTGCAATTGCTTATTTTTTTATTTTTTATTTTTTTAATTATAATTTTTAATTTTCAATTTTAAATTCTTAATTTTAATTTTAATTCTTATTTTAATTTTAATTTACATTTAAATTATTTTTATTTTTTTTATCTTTTTTATGTTTATTATTTTTATTATTTTTTATCATGTCTTTTATCTGTGTCCATATCCATTCGATCACTATCGATTGCATGAATCCGAACACATTTTGAGAAAAATCAAAATAAAACTGTATTGACTCAAAATAAAACTGTATTGTAATAAAAAAGCTTCACTTTTTTAAAAGAGAGTATCAGTGTTCATTAAGTTTGAATCTATGCTGCCTAACGTAAACGTTAAAACTAACCTTACTTAACTCTTATCAATTTGAAACATATCTAACACCCTAAATAAACATTAGGTATATTATTATTAATTTATTTCACTGTTCCGCATTGTTTCAAATGAACAACACAAACGACAAGGTATATAATAAATAGTATATGGATGATAATAGGGTAAGAACTGAACGCTTTCGTCTGACTTTTGAGTATTGATATCATGATACTAATATATATATATATAGTATTATATAATATATATATATATAGTTTATATGAATAATTGTATATAGTAGGTTATATATTATTTAACTATGATATTAGTTATATATCGTATATAGTATGTATGCTATAGTAACCTAATTATAATATATAGTAGTTGATATACAGTAAGGTTATGATATATGAGTTTATGTATGGTATAACAAGTTATATAGTGATAACTAATATAGTACGTATATATATATATATATCAATTATTGATATAGTAGTATGTATAGTAGTATTGATGAATATATATGAATGATTGTTTATATATTATAGTATATAGTATTATATATATGTATATATATAGAGTATATTAGTATATATATTATATATATATAGTATGTAGTTAGTGACTTGGGCATCTTATCTTTGAAATAAAGGTAGCTGTTATAAAAGTGACCAGTAGTTAGTATTCGGATAAATCGCAGATATTACTTCCTGCTCGTTGCAGCTCCTGCGGAGCCACGTGGTTAGCTAAAGCTCCAATAGAGAAGAGATCGGCGTAATGGTTTCCACAAGTTGCTGTTTGTTTTTAATCATGGTTAATATTTAGATATCTGTTAATTTTTTTGTTTTAAATTTTTTTTATATTTGTTTAGTATATTTCAAGCCGATAGGGGACAGAGGGGGGGACCGAAGTCCCTGCTCCGTCGGTGCCCTCAAAGAGACCCTGACTCTTTTCCCATCTTTGCTATGTTATCTTGGTATTGTTCCTTTAGTTAAAAAAAAAAAACAGAAGAAAAAAAAAAAAACTGTTTTGCCAATCCTTGGTCGTCACTTATTGGGGCATTGTAATGAAGCATCGGAGTGTTAGATAAATCGGATTACCTTGGGCTGTGTTCGTTGTGTGTCGATTAGTAATCGTGGTTAACTGACCTTTTAAGAGGGACTAGTATTTAATTTGTCGGATACTTTGTGGTCCTTTAGATAGAAATAAATCCGATATATAATCAGACGGAGACTGTTGAGGATCGTTTTTTTCTGTCGATGTTTTTGCAAGGCAAACGAGTGCGTCAAAAGGTGGCAACGAACAGTTTTTTTTTTTTTTTAACTAAAGGAATACCCAAGATTAAATTCGCAAAGATGGAAAGATGGTCATGGAGTGTGAGTCTTCTCGGCCTCTGAGCGGGGTCGACGTGGGGGACCGTTCAGTCCCCCCTCTGGTCCCCTTTCCATCGGCTCGCAGCCCCTTAAGGAAGAAAAAAAAAAGAATGAACATAAAATTAACATGAATTAAAAAAAAAAACAACCTGTGGAGCTCTTCGGCAGTTTCCTGTTCGTATTGGGCTGTGTGTTAGATTTTTACGTCTATTACGAGCGGTGGATCTGAGCTGTGGGCGCAGTGGAGGCGTAGCGAGGAAGGCTTTCCTGTCGGGATTTTGTTCGTGTATGTTATGGTCTTTGTTTTTATGGTATCTTGCCTTTTAAAGGGATCAGAGGTGCCGTATTATATGGTAGGTGGTAGTAGTATTAGTAGTTGATATAATAGTGATGTGATTATTGGTTAGAGTAATATCAGTATGAGGTATTAGGATATATGTGAATTAGTGATGTGAAATATAGTATGATGTAGGTTTATTTAATTATATTAGTGACGCTGTATGATGAGTATAGTATGTGTTATCTATTGTATGTAGTATCGTATACATATGTATTTATATATTAGTATATTATAGTAGGTATAGTAGTATTCTCAATTGAGATTAGTGGTATATGTTTAGTGAATATTGTATTTAGTATCGTATAGTGTGAGTTGCGCTTTGATTATATATATATTATGTACTATGGAGTATGCGTATATATATAGTATATTATATATATACTTAGTATATAGTAAGCAAGGTATATAGTATATATATATAGTTATATGGTGTATAGGTTGATATTAATCTTGTTGATTTTTGGTATTAAAAATATGAACTGTTGAGAAAACATTATTTAATTTGTAAAGAAATATATTATTTGTTTTGTGGTACAACACGTATTAAATATTACTGTGATAATGTAAAATTAACATTGTATTGCTAGAGATATGTTGGAGAAAAGTGGTGAGAACTATGGTTAAGGTATGTTGGCGAGATGTGATGTTAGCTAATTGCCTGTATTAGTGAAATTGAATTTTTGGCTAGCTGAGTTGAGCAAATCATTCTATTTTGGTAAGTATGTTTAGATATTTATGTTTTATGGGCTAAATAAGGCAACATTTAGAAAGAGTAATATAGTGTGTAGCGGCTATTGGGAGTCATGTAATAGGAATTCTTTTAATTGGTAATGGTTAGAGAGCCGTACATTGATTACTGTAAAAAGAAATTTTGTATAAGAGATTTTAGTACAGATTGAGTGTACGGTAAAATGTTAGTGTTGTCACCTCAACTATGAATAATTTACGCGACTAGTAATATCGATAAGATATACGTATAAAGCATATTTATTTTGAAGTTACTAATAAAAAATATTTACACTAAAAACCCTTTCTAAATAGGTAAATTATTAACATTTCACTTATGAGGTTTTATCTTTCAAACTCAATTAGCGTTAATGATACTTTGAAAATGTCAATTGTTGTTATTCAATCTGAAAATAAATGTTGTCTAAATATTAGAACTGTTGCTATTGCTACGAAAACGGTGTTTCGTAATATTTATATTGGTGGGTACGTGAATGAAAATATATCAATAATGAGTTTGGCAATTTAAGGTTCGAAATATGGGCCAAATTTTCGTTAGTGAAATACCACCCACGTCATTGATAACTTGTCTATAAAGATTGTAGTAGAAAAGTTTTGAATGTAAGAACCACAGTATTAGTATAATTATAGTATATATATATATATATTATATATTATCATAGATAGTATAGTATATATAGTTTGATTGAGTTATATATTTAGTAGTAGTGTTGATGATGATTGGGGCGGTTAGTATATATGGATATTAATGTATTGAGTATATTATTATATATGATTGTATATAGTATATTTAGTATATTCAATAGGGAGGTAGATTAGGTGCCAGTAATGATGGACGGAGTGTTCTTTCAATTGTCAAGTCATGCTTGGTAAAGGGCTATGTAAGTGCATGAGATGGCTAGGTGATGGTGGGTTCTCTCAAAATGGTGGAATTGTCGAAACTTTATTACAGAGCCGTCTGAAGGAAAAGACTGAGAATTTCTTTAAGGTAGGAATAGGGAATATTATAAGGGTATAGCCGTTCAATATTGTTTTTTCTCTTCACATTATTTAAGCCACTTACTGATAAGACAGCGTTTCAAGGTAAATTGCATGATATTAGTATATTATATGATACTATTATAGTACGTTACCTCGGGTATATTATTAATGTAGTATATATTGGTAATATATATATATGTTACGTATATATATGAGTATTATATGATTGGTTATTAGTATAATATAGTATGTATGATAGTGATATAGTAGGTGTATGTACGTAATTAGTATCTGAGGTGTTAGTATATAGCTAGGTAATTAATTTAACACGTGTAGAAAAAAATTTAGTTAGAAATTTAGGCGAACTTAAAATGGTTATTATTAGTAGATCTTTTTCGGGTTATCGGTGTAGCTCACAACACCTAAACAGTAATCTTTACTACTTTGATTAGTAGAGGATTTGAAAGACTATACAATGAATTATGTAAAATGTACTTTTGTGTGGTAAGTTGAAAAAGTGAGACTTTTATTTGTAGTAGTGATGTGAATAGTGACAAGCTTAATGTTTGAGAGCTTATTTTATTTTTACTACTATCTAGTGTTACTTTGTTAAGTAGAAAGGAGTTAGGGTCAGTGGAAATTTTTAGGAGCTACTTGGGCTGTAATTTACGTAGTGTTTCGGTTAACTATGTGACTCTAGGTTGTTCAATATACTCATTGTCGTTTGAGGTTATTCTTTTACTACAATAAGATGTATTAGAGGTTACCATTTCTAGAATTGCTTTATTTTTTAGCTGTACTTTTTTAGAAGTAATGTATTAAGTTTAGTTTTACTAGGGTAGTGTTTAAACCTATTACTTTAGGTAGTTGTTCATAGTCTATTTTTTGAGGTTAGTTTTTTACTTGACTATAAATGAATTGAATATACCGTGATTTATTCTAGAATTCTAGGATTTTTTACTATACTTGAGTTGGTTGCATATACTGATATTTTGAGCGGCTTTGTTATTTTTACACTACTTGTTTTAAAGTTAAGATTATTTAGTAAGTGTATTACTAGTACATGTTAAAAGCTATTACTCTAGTATGTTTCAGTATATACTATAGTGTTGAGGGTTATTTGTTTACGTGCATAAATGTTGAAAGTGGGGAATACTTTGTAGGCCATGTTCTCGAGGTATGAAGTATTTGGCAATACGTCTGTCCATGAGTATATAAATTCTGTAAGTTAAAGATATCCCAGATTTTTGATGTTAATTTTTATATCTTGGAAAGGTTGTTTCTTACGACATGGCCGGAAATTTGTAGTATCTACAAAAACTATTGTATGAGATTTAACTATTTTTCCAAAGTAAAAGTTATTGGCGAAATTCGTAGTTATGCCTATTACATGGTCATAGGTTGTTTAGTTAACTAGAGTATATGTTGTTAAAATATAGATGCCATGTTTCTTGATAGTGAGATTTCTTGAAATTTTGAGTTGACTGCTTCTATCAGCGTGGATTTTGGTATATATGACTAAACTGAGTTTTAGCTCAATATTAAACGATTTATTGACGATTTCTGACATTTAAATGTGTGCAATATTGTTTTAATTTGTGTATGAACATGGATACATATGCTTAATGTTAATTTGCAATCTAAGAATATACTGAATTATTATTAGTATTACATTTCTAGTCTAGGTCTTTGTAGTAATGTCATAACTACAATATTTGTCAAGAAATTAATACTTTGAAAAGTGTTTATCTCGATCACATAGTTGTTTATGTATTAGTCTAAAATGAATGCGTTTGGAAGTATTAGCACGCGTATAGGCATATTACAAAAGTGTTGTACTTCATCGATATGGTTGTATTTTATGCATATAGGTTATATAGTTAAAATTCGTATTGTATGCCTTCTATTTGGTATTCATAGTGAAATAATTTTCAAATAAATTTCGTTTGGAAAAATAAGAGGTTAAGTGCCTGACAGGGTAGTTTGTATGAAGATGTACACAAGATTCTGCAGGTAGAGTAATATAAATTTAAAAAGACCTCAAATTACATCAAGAAATGTTATGTGATCTCATATTAATTCGCTAAACAATGGAACCATTCTTTGAGTGTAAATATCAATATTAAAGTTTGTAGTTAAGTCTTAATACAGGGAATTAGGTAAATTCTTGCAAAAATATTTTTGTACAATTTATTATTTGTGTAATGCTTGTAGTAAGTGTTTAGAATGTACAAATACATTAGTTCTGTTTCAACATTGTGAGTCATCTGGGTAAATTGTGTAAATGTTGTAATGTAAGCGTAAAACGATTTTCTAATCAACTTGTAGCATAGAAACACTTTATTAAAGTACTATTAAATGTATGATATAATTACTCCGACTATTGAACGGCAACGATGTCTTTAAGAGCATAAGAATTTCATGTACAGTAGCATTGTGCTAGATGATTTAAAAGATTGGCGTCTATTTGGATGCTGGATAGATGCATATAAGAAATTGAGGAAACCCTTGTAATTCCTGTTGCCGCTTTGAGTGTACATATGTAGAGAGGCCGAGTGAGCCAAACAAGATCGCATGTAGGTAGCAGGACAGAGGGTACAAAGAGATTTGGGGGTGTTGACAGAGAGGCTGTTGATAATCTAATGATGACTATGCATGGTGATTTTAGGTTTAACAGATATGTGTTAAGAAAAATATATTCTAAGCTCGAATGATTAGTGATTGAGATAAGTAGAAAAATACAAACTAAATTAGGAATGATTTTTGCTCGGGAGTCAGGATCGCTAGATTATTGCATAAGATGTCTTTGGAGTAAATCGTAATGGACGTTTATGTTGTGTTGTCAATTTAATTATGATGCATTTGAAGATTTGCAATCCGTATTGTTTTCCCATGGCTGGGCATGTGCATACAATATGCAATGATTGTACTATTCAAATATTTGGGGATTTTCGCACCGGGAGTGTAGATTGTCAGACTTTTTGAATTCATATTTGTTGTGTATAATCTGTAACAGACCGGATTGCGATTGTTAGGATATATAGTGTGAGTTTGAACATCTAGATTGGTTAGAGCATGTCTGTTGTGTTTAGAACGTTTACATGAGCTATTTCATGTAGTTTCAGTGTGCAAAATATAGAACTTAAAATTCAGAGTTTGGGCATAGTTCTGCTTGGGAGATATATTGTTGGGCCTGCGGTAATAAGATATTCTGGGGTAGTAATAGAATCTGTTCAATTCCAGTAGTATTTGTTGTGACAGTTGTACAATGGACAATACAAGTACGGCAAAAGGCTCCTAAAGCAAATTTAATCGATTATGCGTATGGATAAGAAAGCCTGAGTACGACGCCCTGTAGTAACAACTAGCGGAAAATGGGCTGGTATGTTACACCATGGGTTTAAAACTGGTCATAGTTCATTCGTTAAATCCAGTCTGCCGATTACTTCCTGATCATGTAGCCGATAACAATCGCATTGGGATTGGGTATATGCATGATTTTCTGTAGAGGGCGTTGTGCTCCTAGAGAAATGAGTTTGATACTAATCAGAGTTCTATTGTCGGTCGCCAAGGTGCTTTCGGTAGATCGTTGATGTATTCAAATAATCGTTATTCACAGCTTTCATTTATTCTGTGTCCAAGAGAAGTTAGGTAGTAGAGCCTTCCTATGGAACGATCTAGTACTGAATTAGAAGTGATACTTACAGATATATACGGGCATTAAGATGTTCAAGAATGTCTCGAACAGAAAAAGATATATATACCGCAGTATTTTGTCCATTGCTGCATCGAATTGAGGTCCCCAAAGTAACGAGTGGAAGATTTCAAGAGCCAATGCTCTGGGTCACCTGAGAACGGCACTCATATTAGCCCCCAATGTAAATTCTACCAGATTGAAACTATAGATTTAGCTTTATAAAATATATAAAATAAAGTATGGTACGACCTGTTCCAAGGTGTAAAGAAGTAAAGGAGTAAGTATACATAATATTATGTTGTTAACTCATAAGTAATGTAAAGAGACTAAATTTTAAAAATTTTCTGTAGTGATGCACCCTGTACTATATATATACTGTATATATATTTTATATATATATATGATAACTACTTATATATATTAAGTATATTATATATATTATTATATATATATATATTATATTATATATATATATTATATAATATATATATTATATATATATAGTCAGTTATAAAAAAACACGATTTTTTTTTAAAAATTGCAAATTATGAAATTATCAATGAAACGCTCGGAACACTGAGTTGTTCGCGAATTGTTGTCTAATTTTTAGTGTCTATGATTTTTATTATGCTCTTAGGTATTACAGTAAATTTTTCATATTTTATAATTTCTATAATTTGCAATTTTTAAAAAAAATTTCTGTTTTTTTAATAACTTATATATATTATATAGCGTATATATATATATATATTATTATATATATATATATATATATATATTATATATATATATTATTACTATATAATATATTATTAATATATTAGTATATACGGTATAGTATGCTATATATAGTTATAATAATAGATATATATATGATATAATAGTATATATAGTTATGATAATGAGTTGCAACAAATAGATTAGAAGTACATACTATTTTTATATATTTTATAAAGCTAAAGTAAGATGGAAGGATATATTAAATTTGGGGCAAAGTGCGTCTCAGATGAGATGCTTGGCTTGAAATCTTCCACTCTTAATTGGGGACTTCATTCATGAGAATGACAAATACTGGGTATTATATCTTTTTCTGTTGGACATTCTTGACATTATAATGCCCGTTATATCTGAAGATCACTTAATTCAGTTAGACGTTCATAGAAGGCTTACTACTAATTTCTGAAGCAGAATAAATGAAGCTGTGAATACGATTATTTAATATCTCTACCGAAAGCAACTTGCGACCGACAATAAACTCTTTTAGTATCAAAATCATTTCTCTAGGAACAACGCCCTCTAAGAAGTCATGCATCCAATCCAATGCGATGTTATCGGTTACATGAAAGTATGGCAACTGATTAAGAATGCTTACAGTTTTTATACCCATGGTGAAAACGCCATTTTCCGCAGTTGTTACTACAGCGTCGTACTCAGCTTTTTTCCTAGCTAATGATAAAATTGCTTGTACAATGTCTACAAAAATATATGGAATTGAAAGATTCATTATACCCCAGAATCTTATTAAGGCCCAAATTATCTCCAAGGAACTGCCAAACTCTGAATTTTAAGTTTCTATTTTGCACCTGAATACCTACATGAAATAGCTCTGTAAGTTCTAAAACAAGATGCTCTAAAATTGTGTTAAATCCATATTTATCTAAATCGATGGTGTTACAGATTATACAAACAAATATTGAATTCAAAGTTGATCTACACTCCGGTGGAAAATCCAAAATATTGAAGTAAATCATTGCCAATTTATGAATGCCAGCATGGGAACCAATAGGATTGCAAATCTCAATGTCATCATAATAAATTGACAACAAAATAACGTCATTAGTTTCTCCAAAGCTTTTGCAATAATTAGCATCCTGGACATCCCGACAAAAATCATTCCTAATTAGTTTGTATTTTTCTACTTTCTCAATTACATCATTCGAGTTAAATATATTTCTTAAAATATCTGTTAACCTAAAATACTGCATAGTATCATTAATTTCAACAGCTCTTGTAACACCCCCAAATCTTTTGTACTCTGTCCTGCTACCTAATGCGATTTGTTTGGCTTCTACATATGTATCAAGGGAAGAAATAAGTTTCTCAATTTTATATGCATTATCAGCATCCAAATAGCCATCTTTTAAATCATTAGCAAATGCTACTGTACGATAGAAATTCTTATGCTCTTAGACGTTGCTTCAATAGTGGTAATTATTCATTATTTATTACTTTAAAAAGTGTGTTATGCTACAGTTGATAGAAATGTTTTACGCTTAATTACACTTCCAATTTACCAATATACAATGTTGAAAGTATATTTATTTTGTACATTCTAACTTTACAAGTAAAAATAATAAATTGTACAAATATTTTTGCGTTTACTATTCCTGTATTAAGACTAACTACAAATTTAAATTTATTACATAAAGAATGGTATGTTTTAGATAATATGAAAACATAACATTTCTTGATGTAATTTGTTTTTAAATTTGTATTTACTCTTACTGCAGAATTTGTAGTATATTCTATAACTACCTGTAGGATTAATTATTTTTCAAAGTAAATTATTGCAAAATTGTAGTTGTGAATACAACAGGCATAGTATTATTTACTATAACTATATGTAAAATATACCATATCGTGAAGTCACTTTTTGTAAATGTATAGTTAATCTTACCAAAGGATTTTTAGTATATACTAAAACTATGTGTATAATTAACACTTTTCCAAAGTATATTTTTGCAATATTGTAGTTATGAATACTACAGACCTAGTAGAATGTAATATAAATATATTATATTTGTATTACATTCTACTAGTTCTGTAGTATTTATAACTAAAATATTGCAATAATGTAATTTTAAAAAATGTTAATTATACAACTAGTTTTAGTATATAATACAAATCCTGTAGTAAGAGTAACTAAAATTTACAAGAAATTACTTCAAGAAATGGTTTATTTTACAAATACTTTTAGTAAATAAAACTATGACTGTAATATGCATAACTACAATTTCGCAATAATTTACTTTGAAAAATAGTTAATTCTACAAATAGTTTTTGTAGATACTACAAATTTCTGTAGTAAGATTAACTTCAAAGATAAAAAATTAACATCAAAAAATGGTATCTTTAACTTAAATTTATAGTAGTAATGACAAGTATTTTGCAATACTCTACCTCTAGAAATGGTAAATTCAATTTCATTTATGTAGTAAAAATAACCTCAAAATATAGTATATTGAACAACTAAGTAATAGTTTAATGTACTAGTAAATAACTTAATAATTACTTTAAAAAAATGGTAAAAACAATTCTAGAAATGGTAAATTCAATTTCATTTATGTAGTAAAAATAACCTCAAAATATAGTATATTGAACAACTAAGTAATAGTTTAATGTACTAGTAAATAACTTAATAATTACTTTAAATACCAAGTAATAGTTTAACGTACTAGTAAATAACTTAATAATTACTTTAAAAAAGTGGTAAAAACAATTCTAGAAATGGTAAATTTAATTACATTTATGTAGTAAAAATAACCTCAAAGACATAGTATATTGAACAACTAAGTAATAGTTTAACGAACTAGTAAATTAAGTAGTAAAATTCACTATCTACATCTTTCTACTACAAGGTTGTAGTAGAAAAAGAATAGTTAAATTAAGCTGTCATTTTATACAGTAAAATAAAAGTCAACTTTACTACCACATACGCAATAGATAAATTTAACTAATACATTGTAGTTTTA
Organism: Trachelipus rathkii; assembly: GCA_015478945.1. Lineage (NCBI taxonomy): Eukaryota > Metazoa > Arthropoda > Malacostraca > Isopoda > Trachelipodidae > Trachelipus > Trachelipus rathkii. The sequence goes on from JABUQX010067678.1 coordinate 29,278, forward strand.
TTAGATTTCTTTCATATACTTATTTCTCCCAGGAGAGATGTTAAGTAAAACGGAGGGAGCTGTTTTAGGTCTGTTCGGAAGTACCACCGTTAACTACACGAAAAAATGAGTTATATTCAATATTTACTACTACCATTTAGTGAGGTTATATTCGTAAATTAAGACTAAAGAGTTATCTAAGTTGGATATATAAATAAACTATCTAAACATAGTATTTCAGTTATATAAAATTAATAACTTATTATATTTGTGTGGTAGTAAATATATATGCAAACCTTTATTATTATATAGTAGTATATAATAATATGAACCAAGCTTAATTTTTAAAACTATTTTTATATTTATATTCAAATCTAACATACTTAGAGAGTCGTAGATAAATAAGAAGTTAGAAATATCGATGTAATACGTTTTACTAATCATTAATATTTAGTCACTCTAAGATTATCGTTTATAAAACTTACATTATATCTTAGTTTGTATTATAATATATAACATTAATTAGTTATAATCATTATGATAAGGTATATTATTTAACTATAACTAATGTATTAAACAAACATGTTACCTAATATTCTAGGTAAACTTGTATATATTTATGTTAACTCACATATAAACTATATTTATTTTTTAAAAAGTTTATTATATATTAAATGATTATTTAATGTCAATTATTTAACAGTTTTGACTAAAATCTTCTTATGATAGTGTTATCCAATATTATACTATATTTTATTGAGAGATAGTAGTATTATATTATTTTTTAATTATCAATAAATAATTGATATTATTAGAAATTATTTTAACCTACCTTTTATTCCCTAGAATTTAATAATATCGAACGGTTATTTAGTATTACTTAGATTAGACTAGTAAGGATATGTACAACACATCAATTCTATCTTAATCAATTGTATCATTTGGTTCAGAAATTGTTTTTGATTTATATATTTATAAACTAATTTAATTGGAAAATAATTACTTTTAAAGACTTTTCAAAGACAAGATTATCTAGCTTATTTTCTCACTTTTAAATGAAAATATATTATAAATATTATAAGTAAATACTTTTATTATTACCCTACGTATTATTGTATAATACTAACTTTTTTTTAGTTTTTTTTCGGTGTTTTCTATTCATTTTTTACTTTTAATATTTAAAGGCTATTAATGAGATCTGTTATTAATTACATAATTAATAATGTTACAAAGATAAAGAGGCGTATTTTTTGAGAGAAAGATACACTTAAATTGCGTTAAATAAACAAAATATTTCACTAGAGGCATAAAGAGCGAATAAACAAATAGACTATATATAATACGTAATATACCAATTAAACTATACTAAATATATAACAAGTAAATATATAAAAGATTATTTTATAATTAGATATTAAAACAATTATTTATTAAATAATAAATTTAATTTTTAATCTTTATGTAATATTGTGAGTTTTAATATTATTATATAATCTTTATATGAATAGTATTATCGATGTTTTATTCCGGATAATATCCCATCATAAGAAATATATTTTATAATATGGAGTAGGGATGATTTACTCATAAAAATGAACTCTTCATGAGTTTCGTAAAGCAAATCACAAAAATTAAGGATACAAATACTGTATCTTATAAGGCCGAAGGATAGTATAAGAAAAGTCTTATGTGTATTTGACGAGCATTACATATAATGAAAGAAAGTTAAATTGTCCGAAAATTTATTTTCACACACACTACCTCATGTTTTCAACATATTCTTATTAAACTTAAATAATAAATAAAATGTACATAAAATATATATTAGGTAAAATAATAACATACACCATAATTAATATATCTTAAATTTGAAAAGTTAATAAAATTTAATAATATACTTATGATTAATAAATTATTTAAGTATACTTAAACTTCAACTATTATAAATACCATAAAACTAGGAATTAAAATATTAAGATATTATAATAAAAATATATTAATAAGACAAGCAAGTAATAATATGATTAATATGAATAAAATATAAAAAATAAATATAATAAAAATCAAAAACTAATAAAAATATATAATAAATAATTATTTTGTTTAATAATATATCACAAAATAAATTATACACTCTGTATGTTAGAGTATGGGCACAAATAAAATTTAGTAATATTATTTCTAACATTAATAAAAGTGGAACTTCACAAAATAAATAACTTCAAACAAGAGAAACTAAAGCTCGCAATAAGAGAAGAGACAATGTCACAATAACAAATATAAATCAGAAAATATACTTATCCTAATCTATATTAGAAATCTACCTTCACACATAGAGAGAGAAAATACTCTGTTATAAAGATCAATCTACTCAAATTCACCTAAGTCCTTACACAATGGATTGAACAGAGAGTTGATATAGTACAAATTAACCCATGTACCAAAAGAGAACAAAGTGTGTCTATCTCTACAAGGATATGGGGACACTTATGATAGTCAGTCCATCTAGCTTGAGTTATGGTTTTCAATATATCTGGAGAGAATAAAATCAAAGCTTAGTGTCTGGGAGCTGTTTAATGCTCCACATCAGGGAGCATAGCATTCGTCGTGATATCCACTTATATTATCAAGCCTAAGAAAAGAAAAGACGATTGTACATGTCCTGATGACTCAAATCTCTAATGCGAGAACTATTAGAGTAGCATTGATTGAAGAACTTTGTTAAATATCGTCCGAGCAATAATTATGATTATTTATCGCCTTAAGAAAACATCGAGGCATATCATATCTCAGGTGCTAAGAAATGATAAGTTCATGGGGAGATGGGAGCTGTGTCTACTAGATATTGAATATTTTTCTAGCTAGACTATAAACATAATTATATTGCATAAATTCTAACAGAATATTATAATTAAACTATAAGGAGATAGTTATATGAGCCTAATTAATAAATATATTATTGTAATTATAATTCAATCATTATATCTACTAGAGTAATGTATCACTTCACAGAGATGATCATATTCTTATACATAAACTTCAATAGCGATCTACGCGAATAAATATGAATAGTATTTAACTATAAGTAACAATCTCTTATACATAATATACACTCACAGCATTCTTATCCAATACGGAGATATTCGCATTAAATCTGATCTCTCGGAGAGAGTCCGGACACTCACGATTATTCATCTCCTTCTTGAATCCTCCCAATGAGGCTGTATATGCCCCCCTAACCTCTTAAGAGCTGTAAAATCGGCAAACTTAATGGACACCCCTTTATGATATGGATATCATTTTATTTCTTATCATTGGGAGAATGACTATAGAATTTGAGTAGATTTAAATCTGTTGTTTTGCCCTTATATGGTTTTATGGAGCTTTTTGGAACATTACTTGTGATAAGATGCACCAGTGTATATTATATAGTTGAAATATTTATACCAGCCAATAATTATTATTTTTGAGTGACATATAACATAATGATTTTAATATATTAATTTATTGTGTATATTTTATTAACTCAATATAAAATATAAATAGGTAATAGAATAATTAGAATGCCAAATTTACAACCCACAATAATAAAATTTACATTATTTATCTGCAGCGTGTAAAGATGCCATCGTAATATCACCAGTAGGGTTATATAAATATTGCACAATTACTATTAGAGTTGATATCATTTCAAAGACAAGGCTCTTAAGGTTCTAAAGTAATAAGCATGCTACGTACACAGAATTGGCTATCTTCTTAGCCCTTATCAATCAGAACACAGAAGAATCCGATGAATAGTCTACTCATCAAGCAAGGCCAAACAGTTCCTTGACACACTTCATACACTTATTATGAACCTCACACATAGGATGGTAGTAAAGCCCCCTATCTTTATTGACCTGGATCGGACTTTATGGACACCCTCTCTGAGAAGGGAATTGTTTTCTTACTGAGAGAGGGAAGCCATGAGCATTGAAGAGGATAGACTGAGTTGTCGATCTTATTGAATTTAATTGGTAGCTTTTTTCTGACATTAATCCGTTTGTTGAAGATCCCTAGTATGTTCAATTGTTGGAATTTCTAGCATTTTATAATGATGGCTATTTACATCAAGAAGATTTTGAAGAATATATATATTGAATAAGATATGCACATGAATAATATAGTACTAATATAAATTAATATAATTAGAGATGATAATAAAAATAATACCTATTAATTATTAATATAATCAATTAATTTACCACTAATAGTAATAAAACTAAAATATATGTGAGAAATGACAATCAAATAACAATAATAAATCATGCAATATTAATAGGATATATAATATATTCGATAAAGCGTCGATCGTAAGGTAATAAAGAGAACAGAGATATATAATCCTGAGGCCGTAGGAATTGATAAGACAAAGAGCTGCCAATTAGAATTAATTTTTAAATCTAAATTATTTCGGAGGTACATTAAATTGGTCTCCATATATCTCTGTATTCTAAATTAAGAGCATATATATAAGAACGTTATCATCTCATTACCAGGAATTCAAGACAGTTAAAATGGGATGTAAAGAAATATAGATACTTGGGGATACTATCCGGTAGAAATATCGATGAGGTATTCATAATGTTACATTGAGTAACTTATAGAGGGAATGTGAAAAGATTCCAAGACTCATAAACTTTAATGTGTGGAAATTAGCTAATGCAACTTATTACATTATTCTCGGCACCATGGCGAAGTATCCATACGAAGATTTGTCTCTCTATACTCGAATCTGCTACATACAGGCGTGAGTCAATTGGAGCAATACTAAATCTTAAATCCTGGTCATCACATGACATATATCGTTATGTGTTTAGTTTGCATGTGAGTCTACATTTTTACTATAAATTGAAGTACAACATAAGGGGACTTAGATTGAATGAAGGATTTGCCAACCTCCTCATATCCTAGAGGATAATTACCCTGGATGTCATACGCTAGACATTCACCATATACACATTTGCGCCTACGCACTAAGTGGATAATAATTTTTGATGGGTTTCACATTTACTACTTCATTTTTAGGGCTTTACCTTTCTATTCGCAATCCCTGCGAATGATGCGTTAAAAGTTACAAACTCTTGTCTAGCGAGAAATATATAATATTCTCGATTTGAATTGTAATAAAGATCGTGAAATAGGCAATCACACACCATTCGAGATTATTTAGATACAGCGATAGATCGAAGCATCTAGTTAATTACAGCATGATTTTTAATTAGAAAGAAAACATCGACTGTATTCACTATATGCACAAAAGTTATCACTTTTGAGAGGATTAAGAAGTATAGCTTATTTTGACCTATCTCGAGGTTGTAGGATTGGGAAGTGTGTCTCTGCACGCTAAGACTCGTAGGAAGTTATTAAAAAAACCATAGTATGGCAGCAGGCATTAAACAAGTTTTTCCCCAAAATTCCCAATACAAAAAGGCTCTCGCGAGTCGCCGTGCAAGTCACGATCGACTGATATGCGAGTGTAAGGACATTTAATAACTATGCTAGATGGTTGGACCACTGTCACCGAATTTATATAAGCGTGCAAATAAACTGTTTGGGTCAAAACTTGGTCTTCCTGGGCCTATAGGTGCGGGTGGGTTAGGATTATTCTCCTTAATATATTAAATTGTGCCGAATTCTAACGTATAAGGCATAACTCAGGGTTGTATCCCACGAATTAAGCACGTACCCACAGGCGAGAAATTAAATAAACTCTAAGATACTGCCGATGTAAATTTCTCCCACCTTAGTGTCATTTAACCTTTAAAAACATTCGACACTCTTTGTTATGGGTCTAATGTACAAACAAATTTGGTCCCGAAATCGACCTCCAATAAATCAACCCTGCGCGACATAATCACGCTCGATACCTAAGAGTCAAAAGTATTTATTTAATCTTCCATATATTAAAGATAGCGTGAGAGAGAAATTCAAAATACCAATAGCTCAATACGAGAGTAAAGAGCCCGTCACTTGATTAATTCTATGAGTATGTAATCACAGAACTAAGCCGGAGAGGAGAAATGGACAGGTTGATGTTGCCCTAGTAACCATGGTAACTATTATAATATATATATTTGTAGATTAAATCGCTAAATTACAGTTGTAATTATCCAGTTTTGGAGGCATTCCAAATAATTCACTGCGGTGACACTAAATGTATACTAGTCTGATTATTTTCACTGAGTTGCCGCATTGGCATGATCATTAGAAGAATGCTGAAAACTTCATTAGAGGGCGTTGTTCCTAAGAGAAATATATTTGAACACTCAATGTATATTAAGTGTATTTTAATATGTAACTGCCGAGTCGCAAAGTTGCTGAATTCCAATCCGGTAAGAGGATATAGTTAAATAATTATATGTATATACGTTGGTCTTATGAGGGTCAAATAATGGCTCATTTGATTTTTTTCTGCGTGCATATTAACTATCATGAATAGACAGTTTAGAATAAAGAAAGCAAATTCTTTGACATAAATGAAAGCTATGTACTTCTATTTCTATGCTGAAACAACCTACAAAAAAGAGTTGGGAGTTATTGGCGACTATACAAAATTATAACGGAGCACACAAATCATGATTATATATCTAGATACTAAGATAAATATACAAAAAAAAAGAAAAAAAAGAACATTTATAAAATGTTCTGAAAATTCATCCACACTTGACTATATGGATACTAGAGATTACCATGTATAACTCAAAAAATGTAAGATCGGAAGAGTTTCTTCATCTAATGTAAAGGCAAAGTATAGCGCGATTGAAGACATGAAATTCTAAAAGCCTTAAAGCATCACATCATCAAGAGACGTATGCACACTTTTTATGTTCAGAGCCCAAAGTAGTTAAAATTTTGTATTACACCTATTGGGAGGGCAGAGTGTTTACGAGCATTTTAACTTTAGGATTTTCTAGCTATAATAGCATATTTTATTAATAAACAGCGTACTAGATAGCTCTCGTTTTTCTGTTTGCTGTACACGGGAGTGAGTAATATAAGTAATAATTATTACCAACTGTTATTTTGCAATTTATTTTTAAATGAGAGTTATTGTAATTTGCTCCAGCATAAAAACTGGACCTTTATACGTATGTTATACTATTATATGACAGCCACAAAAGAATTTAAATTTGAAATTTAGCGCATATAATAGATAATAAAGCTAACATAAAAAGCCAGTATTCGAGGATTCAAATATGTCAAAATAATAATTTATTTTGTTCCTCAAAGTTAGTGAAATTAATATATTAATTAAGTGTTAATTGAGGTATCTATTTTTAAAATTTATATATTATATTAAATTATATATATGTTATTTTTATTTACTTATATATTATTATATATATATATATTATAATTTATATATATATAATCTTCTATTATACGCTAAGTATTATTATAATAGTATTAATATGTATAGTTATTATTATTAATCATTAATTTTTAGTATGTTTGAGACGTACCAACGAGTAATTGTTTTAGTCATATGGTAATTTTAACAAAGTCAAATGTGAGAATGAGCATTTAGAATATTTCATAGTATATAAGAGTGATGAATACTATTTCGCAGAGATAATCCAAACTCATGTATGTACATTTCGATTCACATATTATTATAAATAAGAACATGTACATATTTAAAAAAAGTAAATTTCCATATAATTTGAGTACTGAGAGTGATGACTTATCTAATATACAGTAAATTAATAGTTATTATTCTTACAGCTAAATTAATAATTAAGTTTCACCTAACAAATTTTATAAAACATTCTTAGATATCTATATCTCTTCACATTCAGAAATTTATCATTAGACATAAGGTTTCTATAATTAATTTTGAGTATCATCAATTGTTGTATAATTTATTTTCAATAATTATAGAAACAATAATATAAACTTCTAGGTCTTTTCTCCAAAGGGTTACTTTTTAAGTATCTATAATGTATAGAAATTGTGATCTCCCATTCATAGGTTTACAAGCCTTTTATCAAAATACCAACCAAATTTATTACATACTATTATGTAGACGTCCTCTGTAGGAGGTTAAGGTTAACACAAAATGATACGTATATAAAATAATGTCATATATAGTCTCTGATCCCTTAGGCTAATTATTAACCTTTCAGTAAGCCATTTTATTATATGCTTCCTTTCCCCAGCATATCGATTAAATTATTTTGGCTCAAGAGAGAGTAAAAGATTTAAATATTGTTAATTGCCAACTAAGGCCTTTTCCACCGCTCTATAATTGTATCACATAACTAAATTGATACTAGTAATAACTACATGATATGGGAGATACAAAAAAGTGAAAGATGGATAAGAGGATAGTAAGGCAATATAAAAAGGTTAAAATGGAAAACTGAGTGAAGTGGCCAGAAAACCACACTCAGCAAATTAATAAATTCTTTTCCACATAACGCCTATATAAAAAAAAGAATAGTAATTAAAAAACCGAAGAAGATTATCAGTTTTTAAAAATTTAACGAGACTATATGAGAACCCGAATTATAGTTCTGAATCACACGAGACAGTGGCTACATCGACAACAATCAGAATTGAGATATATAAGTCGTATTTTTTTGAAATGTTAGTGTCAGGTACAAACTCGAATTTCAACTAAAGTCAAATATCAAAAATACATATCAGACCAAAATTCGCCTGTACCAACTATCAAGTGTTAGATAGCATTTCATTTTTTAATATAAAGTAATATACCTATAACATAATAGTGATATTATTATATTATATAATATTTATATTATATAGTAATAATATGAGTAAATAATTATAATTATATTATTAATATATATATATAATATAATAATTATACTATATAATATATATATATTAATATTTAAATATATATATATATATATATTATGATTATATATTATAATAATTATAATATCGTTACTATATATATTCTCATATTATATATTAAATTATAATATTATATATTAATAGTATTATTATAATATTATCATTAAGATATCAGCATAATTATATCAACAACTAAATTTTTTTTCATTGTGTATACATTGCATTAATAGAAAATTATAAATAAATGACCAAATAATTAATTTGTATCTCCTTTAAAGAAGGTCATATTATGCTAATATATCGAATAGAGTAAATGATAACCATACCATTTGTATAAGATATATACACCCTACAGTATTGCCGTAGAAATCCTCACATTCTCAGATGTTATTCGGATATAATGACTCTGCCCATACTTTTATCTAAAACAGTTGAATCGATTATCTTCTCCCGAGATCTTATTCAATTGAAATTATGAGGAATCATATTGCAAATGTTTAAAACTGATCCGTAAATCAAAGCAGAGAGATATTTACTTAAAACAATAAATAAAAATAAAATAAAAAAAAATTATAAAATAAATTGCTATTTTTTTTTGTTAGAACCGTATATAATGACTTATGCTAAGGGAGAGGGCCAATCACTAGACGATAGACTGATTGAAACTAATTATTAAATATTACTGTCCCACGCATCGCCAACTAGGAAATCGTGAGTGAGCGAGAGGGTTGGACGTGGGAGTGTAGACGCCACATAGTGATTATTGTGCAAACGCTGGCGAGTATTGTCCAAATCTTGCGATAAATATTGAATAGTAGTTGATATCGTCCTTATTTTCTTTTTTCTTTTAGTTATATTTGAAATTAACTATCCTATGTATAAAGTATATTATAGATTCACTTTATCCTGACAATAAGGGACTACATCTTAATTATATAAAGACTATAGAGTATATATATAATCATATTCAAATAATGAAGATAACATTAATACTCGTCATCACTAGACTTAAATCCAAATATTTTACCTATTCAATAGGACATAGGATTAATAGTACACTAATAATCAAACTAATCTAAGCATTAAATATATTACATAAATATGTAGTAATCAGTTTTTCATATTAGAAAATAATAGTAAACTAATATGAGTTAAGTGAATATAAAGACCTAATTACCAAACTTCTGAAGGGCGGTGCGAGTAAAATGGCGGGGTAGGGTGCAGAGCATGAGTGCCTATTAGGCCCCTCCCTGAGGTAGTTTTGAAGTACTACATAAGTGAGATTTACGCGACAATAATATAGATAAATAGTTTAAAGTATCGGCAGTGGCATAATACGTAGAGAAGTATATACGTGAAGAGTAAATAAGAATAAAGGATAGTATAAGAGAGCTGTTTATAGGATAGAGAGTATAAGATTAATAATATGTAAATGTGATAATATATGAACACGGGAATGAAGTTTAGTATTTAATTGGAATATAGATAAATAGTGAGTACAAATATAGACATCAATATAAGATAGTATAAGAGATGTAATAGAAGAGAGCAGTAAATGTATTATATCTAAATCAATAGTATATTAGAATATATAAGATAAATTAAGTGAATATAAATTAGTATAGTTATTAATAATATATCAATTATACAGGTAACAAAAACATGGCCCTATTATTGTATTATACATCTCGGGAGATAACTCTTGTGGTCTGGAAAATTGGTAGGTGAAGGGGGGCATCCTACTCCCCCACGCCAGACTTGTACTACGCCGAGCGGCTCCCATAGTTACCTAGTCTCATCGAAACACTTTGAACATAGCATTCTGTTGTTCCCCAAATAATATGAGCGACATCGTAAAGACGTCTGAAAGATAGACCAA
>JABUQX010067679.1:0-17500 GCA_015478945.1 Trachelipus rathkii
ATCGGTCTCTCAAAACTTTTATTTGATATCGCGTACCTCCTATATAAGTAACAAATAAATTAATAAATTCTATAAAGATATCTATCAAAACTACGTACTATGTATTAATATATATATATATATATATATATATATATATATATATATATATATATATATATATATATATATATATATATAGTTATATATATATATATATATAAATATAATATATATATACTCTATATATATATAAACTCGACGGACATTAATGCATCAACCGGTAAATATAATGTTTAAACTTTCATTTTTGAGGAAATGTAGAGATAGGGTTTGTGGTTTTTATTTGGGTCATACCTACTTCGGGGTGTATACTGTATGTAACTACACCGTGTATGGAACTAATTGGCATAATCTAAAACCAACCAAATTTAGCGAAAGAATATTTCTTAAACAGAATGGCAAAGACAGAACACCCAATTTGAAATATTTAAAGTTTCAGATTTTTTTGTATAATTACTTTAAACTTCAACCGGGGTGTTTTTGTAGTTGTACTATTATAGATGCAAGGATTCCATGATTTTGCGAAGGTTTGTGTGATTGATATTTTCTAATGTTTTTTTGTTGTTTGGTATTGGTTTGTGTTGGCCTATGACTTGTTAAAGCTGATTTGTGCTGTCTGTGTGCTTTTTGTATTATATTTTTACTTTGAATTTTCATCCTTCACTATAAATGTTTTAATAGCAAGTATTGCAGGGGATGTGATATATACGCTTTGGGGGAGATTTTCTTTTTGTTTTGGGGGTTTGAGAATGTTTTTTAAGGTATGTTTTTTGATGGAATGAGGGTTAATATACATCGTTTAAAAACAAATATTACAAAAATATTATCCCTCATTCCATCAAATAACTTACCTTTAAAATAGTAATAAACCACAAACAAAAAGAAAATCTCCCCCCAAAGCTGTTATATCACATCCCCTGCAATACTTGCTTTAAAACATTTATAGGTGAAACCATAGTTCAAAAAGAAAGAAAATATCAACATACAAATGACCTGCCACAGATAACACAAATTCAGCTTTAACAAGTCATAGGCGTAACAAAGCGTCTAAATATAATATCAACAATATAAAAACTATTAGAAATATCATCACACAAACCATCGCAAAATCATGGAATCCTTTGCATTTAGCGATAAGTAACACTAACAATAAACATCCCGGTGAAGTTAAGGTAGATTTTATACAAAATGAATATCTGAAAACATCAAAATATTTCAACAACACTATGAAGAAAATAGCAGACCAACTGAAACACATTTTATCTGATGATCAAGAAAGAAATCCAGTCCCTTAGCCTGAAGAGGTCTCGCGTGTCGAGACGAAAATTAGCTTTCCTTTTTAAATTTATTTCATTGTAAAAAGTGTCTTTAACAATGTTTTTAATTTATGTACATTTAGTAATAAATAAAATGAAGTGATAGTAAAACATAATACTAAAAAAGAATCCAAGGGCTTCCTCTCTAAAGTAAATATATCAAAAAACGCAGATTTCTTGACAGATTGCTTTAGTCCAAATTAACTATCTCCCACTCTCATTTCTCATGGAAAAATTTAAAAGGCAAGGAATAAATTCTGAGCAAACCTAATAAAGTATTTAAGAATTACAGACTAAATCCCTCCTTCGCTTTACAGAAAATAATTTGAAATTTACTCGTCCTTCTTCTGCTTGAGCCGAACCAAATCCATTTTAAAGGGAAAGAGATACAAAATCGCATTTCTTTGAAATTAGAGTTGAACTCATTTGAAAATAAAACTACTTATTTATATTTATTTATAACAATGGAATAATAATAATAAAATAATAAATAATAATAATAAAATAATAATAATAATAATAATAATAATAATAATAATAATATATAATAATGAATAATCAACACAATTCATGTTTTTAAAGGGATATGTCAATTATAAAAAATAATATAATAATAATTACTAATACAGTACTATTTATCTACTATCTATCTATCTATTAAAATAATTTAATTAATAATAATAATAATAATAATAATAATAATAATAATAATAATAAATAATAATAAATAATAATAATAATTATAATAATAATAATAATATAATAATAATAATAATAATAATAATAATAATAATAATAATAATAATAATAATAATAATAATAATAATAATAATAATAATAATAATAATAATAATAATAATATAATAATAATTTGGATAAATAAAAATTGTGCTAGATATGTCAGCAGTTGTTATTTAGTTACATATCTTAAGTGTAAGAATTATTACAATGAAAAGGCTGAAGATAGTTACAGTCGTTAACTTGAATAACAAATAATAACAACTACAATAATTATAATATAACTAATAATAAATATACTATATATATAAGTAATATAAATATATATGAGATATATAATATATAATACTATTATATTTTTTCGAACATTTATTAACTAATTAAATTTCTTTTCTGTCCTTTATCTGCTACATCTAGGATCAGGTGAGTTAATTACCATAAATGTAGTCAGTGAGTAAGTTATTTTATTTAAATATCGATTGCATTTGCATAAAATTGATATATCAATGCATAGAGTAATATTAATTTATTAAGTGAATCGATATTTCTTTCAAAATATATATTATTATAAATTATAATTATGAATTTATGTTTTTAACAATAAATTATCCAAATTTATTTAAAATAATAGTATATAACAATTAATGAAGAATAAAGCTTACCTAGCAAACTCACGTTCTCTATAAATTACAACACTATGGTTTATTTAAGCATTACTGGAGTTGCAACACTATATAACTGTCTACAGTGATTGATTATAATATATTTGATAGTGGTTACGTTGGGCAAGGCGCCCATAGGGGAGGTGCCCAAATCTATTAGTTGCCATGACAATAAAGAAAAAAGCTTACCTAGCCACGTCACGTTGTCTATGCAACACTATAGTTTGCATCATAGTTGCCAACATAATTTTCACATGTATTGAACCACATATTTGAATTTAATGTTGGCAACCACTCCGATGGACAAAAAACTATTTGTGTTTGCTCATAGACTACTAAAATCAATATTAAAGAGAGATATCATAGTCTTTAACTCTCCGTTTAACAACACTCAACTGATTCTCATGCACCACTATAGATGCACGAAGTATATAATTGTATATCATGTGTTGCAAACAATTAATTCATATTTCAAGCGACTTATTGTAAAGGTTTAGAAAAAGCAATCAACTGTTTAGAATCAGATTTAAATCACCATAGAAGTAACAATTCGAAAAACACAATGGATGCCAATGTAGAAAATCATGAAACAGCTAGTATTGTATAAGGTAACATACAATCAAGCACATTTAGAGCGATAGTGTTTCATACAAAGAGTGAAAAATGAGAGAAAATTCAAAGTTTTGCATTTCCTACCAAAGAATAATATTAATAATTTTTGTGTTAAAAATAGGTAAGTTTATTCTACAAAGAACATTTTGTTAAGCAAAGTGAATTATATTGTGAGAGTTTTATTTTCAGCACAATCTGATAATCACATTCTTCCAGCAGGATGCTAGCTTTCCAAGACCAGATGTTGACCAGATTCGCAAAACGACCAACGCATCATCAAAATAGCAATTTTTCTATCTTCCGTAACGGTTACACGAGTCACACTGTAACAATTAATCTGACTCGTTTAAGAGCCACAGGAGGGGCATTTTATCTAATAAATTGAGAACAGAAAAATTGCACAAAATATTCTGAATTTTTAAACCATACTATTGTTAAGAAAATGAGGTGTATATGAATAAAGGAGCTAAAATTAAGGATAAATATCTACAAATATCTAGGATATTAATTTGTGATATACTCTAACCAAAAAATATAAGAATAAAGAAGATAATTTGGATTTGAAACTAGACCAATGTTTTTTTTTGGTTGATGACAAAACATCTTTAAACCTTGTTAATAAATATTATTCATAAATATATTGTAAACGACCTAATACGTATAATAAAGGGTGTTTAATAAGTTAACGCAGAGAGAGGTTTTACATTTCATAAACTCAAACACCATACAACCGAAAAGTATCTCTTTCGATGAAGTATTAGTATTAGAGTTTTATAATGAGAGATTGTTAAAAAATTTGTAAGTTTATTATTATTAAAAAAATATATTTATAATTTGTGGAAATTTATTATCATAACCATCATCATCATTATTATTACCTACTACAATCTAGTATGGATAGATCTCGAAAGAATTATTATTCACTTTTCTAAATAAATGAATATATGATTGAGGATTAACAAGGATAGTATATATGTAAAATTATATGTATATATGAATATGAAATGGCCATCCATAAATAATATAATAATAATAATATAATAGTTAATAAAAATAAAAACATTCAATGTTTCAATAAATAATTAAACATACTAATAGATTATTATAATATAATATGGATAAGAATATAATAATAATAATAATAATAATAATAATAATAATAATAATAATAATAATAATAACAGAGTCAGTAAGGGAGTGTAAATAATGAATGTAAAGTTACTTAATATTAATATAAGATCGCAAGATAGAAGATAAGATAAGATAAAAGATAAGATAAGATAAGATAAGATAAGATAAGATAGATAAGATGAAGATTAAGATTTAAGATTAAGATTAAGATTAAATTAAGATTAAGATTAATAATATCAAATTTTAGATAAGAATTAAGATTATAGATGTTAGATTAAGAAAATTAAGATTAAGATTTAAGATTTAAGATCTCCAAAGATTAAGATTAAGATAAAGATGAGCATTAAGATTAAAGATTAAGATTCTTGAGGACGATTAAGATGGAGAGATTAAGATTAGAGAAAAGAGTTAATTAAAGATAAGATTACATACATGAAATTCTTTGCTTCGAATCGATTTAGAAAGTAAGTTCAGAAATTAAGATTATAAATTACAGAGATAAAACTTTAAGGATTAATATTTAAAGATTAAGATTAAGAATTAAGAGTTTAAGCATTAAGATTAAAGAATTAAGATTAGATTAAAGATTAATTAAGAAATTAAGAATTAAATTAATGAATTACAGAATTAAGACTAAGAGCAGTTCGAAGGAAAGACACAAACACTAATAATAAAAGCAATAAATACTCTTCCTTTATCTTAACATGCATAAGTAAGGAAGGATAGGGTTAAAAGATTAAGATTAAAGAATAGGATTTACATGCAGAAGTAGATAGAAATAATGATTGAAGGTTGACTAGATTAAAATTGATAGACTTAAGACTGTATATATCTCTTACTTAAACCATAAGATTAAGATTAAGATTAGATTAAGATTAAGATTATATTTCAGATTAACGTATTTATAAAGCTTATAGTATTAAGATTAAAGTATAAGATGAATCTTAATATTGAAGACAAAGACTATAGAGTACGAATAAAATAAATATTAAAATTAAGATTAAATTTATAGATTAATTAGATTAATTTTTATATTGAGAATTTTAGATGAAGATCAGCTGAAGATAAAGATATGCATCTAGATTCATTCTATTAAGATTAAGATTAAGATTAAGATTAATTCAATTAAGATTAAGATTAAGATTAAGGGATAAGATTAAGATATAAGATTCATATTAAGATTAAGATTAATATTATTAACAATATTTAGATTAAGATAAACAGTTAGAAGATTAAGTTTAAAGATTAAGATTAAGATTAAGAATTTCTATTTAACCAGTCTAAGATATCATAGAATAAGATTAAGATTAAGATTAAGATTAAGATTAAGATTAAGATTAAGATTAAGATTAAGATTAAGATTAAGATTAAGATTAAGATTAAGATTAAATTAAGATTAAGATTAAGATTAAGATTAAGATTAAGATTTAAAATTTAACATTTAACATTTAACATTTAATAAATGTCAAAGAAAAACATTCAGAGTATGGGAAAAATAAATTACCTTGAAGATCTTTACATGCAGACAAAAAGACAATTAAGCATATTTTACCTTTAATTAAAAAAAAAATAATGCATTATTTAACATTATTGGAAATTCATTAAAATGCAACTGAGTGCGAAAAATTTAAAGCGGTGAAGCTATTTTCTTTTCTTTTTTTTTTTAAAAAAAAAAATTCATACCTTGCTGGTTTGTTTATTACTTAATATCGTGGATAATTTCTATATAAAACGTATTTCCGTGAATCGAATTTTAAACCCTCATCAAACAAGTTCAATTCGATTGTGTACGAACTTAAACGTAAAAATATTTAAAGTCAGGACTTACATTTAGGGGTTGATCTCTCATTGAACTGTTCATATAATAGCTCCGATAAAACAAAGATGAAAGCTGATGAGTGCATCTTTAATTTACCTTTATTATAACCCTTTCAATATTCAAAACACCATTAAACATGCTTATATATTTTTTCTCAAAATAAATATTTTCTTTGTTATTACCCTCCCTCTCATTTCTGCTCCAAATATTTTGCTCACAAAAATCTAAAAAATATCATTCATATTCTTAGACTCGTCTATGAGAGAGAGAGAGAGAGATGAGTAGAGAGAGAGAGAGGAGTAGAGAGAGAGAGAGAGAAAGAGAAGTAGAGAGAGAGAGAAGAGAGAGAGAGAGAGACGAGAGAGGAGGAGAGGAGAGAAGTCGTAGATAATTGTTAGTTCGCGCATAGTCACAAAACTAATAATAATTCTGAACATTAGTGAAAGAAAAAAAAAGGAATTATCAAAAGAAAAATAGTTTCTTTTCCCATTGGAATCCAAAAGAGAAATTTTTGTGTCATCTTTTAGATTTATCGTTATCGCTTAAAGGGTTAACAATAAAAAGATAAAATAAATAAATAAACTCTTTCTTCAATTTATATCCTATTCGTCTGCTAAACTTAGGTTACTACTAACCAGAAACTCATGCACTATATACTACTATATATCATAATATATAGTCTAAGATATATATATATATATATAGGTAATATAGTATATATATATATATATATAAGTTATATATATAGTATTATATATATAATATATATATATATAATATATATATATATATATATATATATGAAGTATATATATGTGTGTGTGTGTGTGTGTGTGTGTGTGTGTGTAAGCCCCTAACTTATTTATATGAACATGATTTGTTTTATGTGGCGAACTGCTAAGAGTTTGAGTTAGAAAAATTTGAACAAATAGCTCTTAAAAGGTAGCTGTGAAAAACGTATTTTAATACCAAATAAATCATATTTTATTTATATATCATTTTTCGTCCCAGTTATGGTTAAGAAGGTATTTCAAAATATAACCTTGCTAAATCCCTCTCATATATAATATATTAAATGTCACTCTATACATCCCAATCGATATTTTATTATTTTATGTTTTAAATTCGGTTACGACCCATATCGCTCAAGTTTTAGGTTACTAATAAGTTTTTTTTTTGTTATTATAAAGTGAAGTACAGACAAGTAATATCTTGTTGAACCCTCTACTTATATTACTAAAGAGTTTCCTTGTCTATAACCGTCACTTATTTTCGACCATACAGTAATTAAAAAAGAAATAGCATACATAATATAAAGACTAACGAATTAAACCTTGGAAATTTATATACTCAGATAATATTTACAAGAACATTATTTTTAATAATAACTAATTTCTAAACAATTAATCTTAATAAACATATCAAGATATCGATTATTTTTAAAATTATCGATTATTTTAGACTAGGCTATTATCAAATATTACCGAGGGGTTTGACAAGGTGTATAAAAGGAGGGGTTTGAAAGTAATTGTAAATAAGAGATATAAGGTTATGGTAGTGAGTAATAGGTGGAGTTCCACGAACTGTTGATGATTTAGTTAGTTGATGTATACCAACTTTAAAACATAGAAGCATAAATATGGAGATGAATTTTTATAAAATTAGTATAAATGTTGATGAGCATAGTACTACGTTAGTTGTTTTCAGTATAAGTGTGGTGTATAAAGGTAAAGCTGTGAATGGTAGGAAAGTGACTGGTGCAATTAAATCTCTGGTGGGTGTAAAGGGACTAAGTTTTGAGTCGCCAGAGTTTTGAGTAAGGATATCTTGTTACCTGTGTTATTGTATAGTAGTAAAAATATGGTCTGGAATAAGAAGTAAAGATCTAAGGGAAAATATGTTGAGATGGACAATCTTAGGGGCATGTTAAGAATTAATAAAATGAGGAATGAGTGCATCAGGCAGTTGTGTGGAGTTTTTTTTTTTTCTTTACAGATCGCCACCATTCACGGGCTGGGCCCTTCTCAAGGAGTTAAGAAAGGGGTAAAGGAGAGAATAAATCAAAGTACATTGAGATAATTTGGATATATGGAAAGGATGAATGATAGTAGGCTGGTTAAGCGAATGTATAGTGGTGAATGTGCTGGGAATCTACCGGCTGGGAGACCGAAGAAAAAATGAGTTGAGTCAGTAAAAGGATGCCTGAAGGAGAGGAATTTGAGTTTGGCAGAGGCGAGAAAAAAGGTGCATAATAGGAGTGAACGGTGGGGTTATGTGAGGGGTAAGGTTGTGGGCTTTACCCAGGGGATAAACCTTATATTAAGGAGATACTACAGTGGGGGTGCTTCGCAGTCTCATGAAACCTCTAGAGTGGATTTTTTTGATTGCGACGAGTTCTCACTTAATGGTATAAAAAGGACTTTGAAGAGAACTTCCTTTTCGATTTGTGTTATAATCTAATTAGATTATGCTAGATTATATTACAGATTATATTAAAATATGCTTGCGTATTGTTCTTCTACTACTTTTTTGTTCCAGTTTACTCTACGCACCTCACCATCAATCTGAGGATATAAGGAAATGTGATATAAATATATTATATATATATATATATATATATTATATATATATATATATATTATATATATATATAATATATATATATATATATAATATTATATATTATATAAATATATATATATATATAATTTGTATATTATATTATATATATATATCAGATATCATATATAGATATATATATATGCGGCCGAGTGGTTGATGCGAATCCCTAACTTTAAAAAACTGCTCTCTCTCTCTCTCTCTCTCCTCTCTATCACTCCTCATCCTTCTCTCTTCTCCTCTCTCTCTCTCTCTATCTCTCTCTCTACTCTCTCTCTCTCTCTCTCTCTCTCTCACTTCCTCTCTCTCTCTCTCTATCCCTCTCTCTCCTATCCTCTCTCACTTCTCTCTCACTATATATGATATATATATATAAATTATACTTAATATATATATTTTATATTATTGATTATTATTGAGTAATATATATATATATATAATACTATATACTATATACCTACTATATATATATATATATATATATACTATATTATATAAGCATGAGTATAGAAAAAAATAAAATTCTGATATATTTATATAATATATAATATATATATATATATAATATACTATATTATATACTATATATAATATATATATATATTACCTATATATATCATAATATATATACCTCAGAATATATATATCAGTGCGTAGCCTAGATGTTTTTACATGGAAGGCAAGAATATATATAATATATTATATAATATATATATATATATATATTATATATATATATATATAATAATATATATAAATAAAAAAAAAATATCACTAGTATATAGTGATATATATACGTATATACCACTTGCGTGTGACGTTATACGGTCATATAATATGGGGAATGGAAAGGAGTCGAGCACCTTTGCACAATACCCTTAAC
Organism: Trachelipus rathkii; assembly: GCA_015478945.1. Lineage (NCBI taxonomy): Eukaryota > Metazoa > Arthropoda > Malacostraca > Isopoda > Trachelipodidae > Trachelipus > Trachelipus rathkii. The sequence continues at coordinate 9,823 of JABUQX010067679.1, forward strand.
ATTCTGCACCTCCTTCCCCTAAATTTGAGCAGACATCCCATTACATTCCCCCAATATTGTCTTTTCAATGTTTAAGAAAATATGATATGGGGAACTATACTTTTTATATGCCCTATTAAAAGAAATTGAACTATTCATACAGTCATAACATTTTTTTTATTATTATTGTATTATTTATTATCAGAATGTGTCCATATAGTAGTGATTTTAAAAGTTCGTTAAAGAATTTCGTATAATCTTGATCGATTGAAGGGATGAATTATGATTATTTTTTCCCATAATAGGGAGTATTTAAATAGTATATTAATATAGTACCTTATAATATATATATATATTATATTTATATATATTTATATATTAATATATATATTACTTATATATATTATATATAAATATATAATATAAAAAATATATATAAATATATATATATAATATAGTATATACTATATATATATATATATATATAATATATAGATATATATATATCAATATAATGAAATTAGTTAAAATTGCAAGGGGAAGAAGTTTCTAGAAGAAATTAAAAAAAAAAAACTATTCATATCAAACATCTAACCGACGCACTGCGAAGTAACAGAGGACGCACGGCGAGTAACGACGCACGCGAGTAACGACGACGGCAAGCTAGCCTCTGCCTTAATATCATGCTACAGTATATCTGTGTATATTATTTTTATTTCTAGTTTATGGCTTTAATCCTAAGTAGGACCAAGTTAAACAGTTGGATAGGCATGCTTATAAAAAGGCGAACTGTGTAGACCTAACATCAATGGTTGCGAGATTTAGTGGAGTTGCAATATTTTTCTTACAGCCGAATTTGGTTCTTATTATATTAACAATATAATTAGATTAAAGATGGGGTTAAAACCCAATTAAATTAATATTGTTCTTAAGAGGCGGAATAGGCAATGCCTACCCATCCTATCCCTTAACTACGCCAACTGAATTATAATATTACTATATAAATATATAATAAAAAAAATTGTAAATATGATATATATACTAATATATAAATTATATATATATAAAATATATAATATATATATAATATTTATATTGTGAATATAAATACTAAGATATATATATCATATATATATATATATATATTTATATATATATATTATATATATATTATAAAATTATTAATTAATTATATATTAATAATTTATATAGATGTATTTTCATAAGTTATATATATATATATATATATATATATATATATATATATTCAAAGCTGGTGACAAGAGCAAATTACTTTAAAAATTCTATACACACTGATTCAGTTCGAAATTATTCATATGGGTTTTCCATTTTGTTTTGTATCGTAAAACAAATCGAAAGTATCAAAGTTCAGGTATAAAAAGTATGAATATTTCTTTTTATATGAATTTTTATATTTATATTCTAAAAATAATTGTTCATTTTGAAACAGATACAATTGCAGCCAATCCAAATCCTCACAATATTTCTATTTTAATGTTTTCTGGTTGGCTGGAACCAAATAATCATTTTGCTTCGTCAGCAAATTAAACTTTGACAATAAAACAGAAAGTAATTAACTAAGAGTTCGTCCAATTTGGTTTTAATGTGAATTTAACAACAAATATTTCAGGAAGAGTCTCATGCCGCTGCTGAGGCCACTGTTGATGCCATTGCTGATGCGGGCAGTAACAAGATTGGGAAAATAAATTTAAAAGCGTCCGTTTGTATAAACTATTCAGAAGGAAGAATTTAAAGGTATTTTATTTGTAGCAGTATTTGTAATAGTACTAACAGTTGTAATATTGTGGTAGTAGTAGTAGTAGTAGTAGTAGTAGTAGTAGTAGTAGTAGAAGTAGTAGAAGAAGTAGCAGTCCTACCAATAGTTGAGAGTTGCGAGTTATAATATTATTGTTAGTAGCCATATAGTAATTGTAGTAGAAATTTCATTTCATATTGTGACTGAAATGAAAAAGGAAAAATTTATCTCTTAATATTCACTTTGTTATATATAAAATATTAAAATACTAATATTAAGAAATAATATAATACTATATGTAATGTATTTATATATATATACTATATAATATTATATATATATATATATATATATATATATATATATATATATATATATATATTATATTTTTTTATTTTTTTTTTTTTATTATTATTTATTATATATAATTATTTATATATTTGAAAAGATTCTTCCAATTGCAAGAGCAGGACAAATGTTGAGGTGGTTCTCTAGTATGCGAGGAGTAGGCGCAGTGCATGCCCTGCTAAAAGATAGTGAATTATTTTTTTATATTTCTTTTAAATATATCCAAAGAAGTTTTTTGAATATCCTTATAACATACACCTCTTCCCGAGCCCAAACCTGCAATTTTCGTTCTACAGCAAAACTTTCATTTTCCCTTTTTAAAAATTTGCAATAAATTTTGCGTATCTTCCCTGCATTTTATGGCTTCCTGCCCTTAATATCATATAGTTAATCTGGATTTCGATCACACGACGACTTTTCATATTTAATATAGTCGACAAACTCTGTAACCTAAATGACATTCTGATATTCTGCTATCTTTACCTCGCCCTGATCTTGCCCAGTGTTTGGAGATGATATAGAGTGCGAGGTGATAGGTTTCTCTCTCCTCTCTCTCTACGTTCTCCATCTCCGAGCCTCTCGTGCTCAGCCTTCTCCCTCTTAGTCTCTCTCTCTCCTCTCTCTCACTCTCATCCCAATCTTGAATGCTCTGTTATATTCTGGTAGAGATGAATATATGGCCAATATAATATAATATCTATATATGGTATGTACCTAGTATATATTGATTATAGATAGATATATATATAATATAATAATATATAGCTATAATATAATAATAGTAGTAAGAGTACTGTATATATATCTTATACTGGACCCAAATATATAATACTAAATACGGTCTTATTTATATACGTATATATAGTATACTGTTTTTCGTGATTTATCTGTATATAGTCAATTTATATTTTCAGAATAATATATATTCATATAATATTTATAATTATATATATTTAAAGATTAAGCCTGCACTACTCCGAGAAACAAAATTCACTTCGGCAACGTGCCTGAGAATTATATATTATACATATATTATATCGTATCTATATATTCAAACTACATAATATTATGATTATTTCTAGAATATTTAATGAGACTACTATACTATATAATAATCATTATATGAGAACCATACAATACATAGATGGGTCCTATATATCCATATAGAGGAATCTTTGATTAATATAGTATTATTATATGAGAGATTATATTTTATGTAATTTGTGCTCAGTACATAATTTCGAAATTCATAATAAAACCTACATCTATGATTTATAGGTATTATCTAGAGATAATATATAGAAAAATTGCGATTTTTTTATATGCTAATTATAGCGATATCTATATATAATGTGAATTATGATAAATTATATATTATCATGAGAGCATAAATGTTTATAATAAATTATTATATTTATTATATTAGTATATTATATATATTAATAGAGGAAATGATATATATATACACAATTATTTATTTTTTATTATTATATTATTTATGAATTTATATATTTTACTTAATGTTAAATTATTTAATATATTGCAGTTTATCATATATATATATATATATATATATTGGAGTATCTCATATTTCTGATAATTTTATGTTTAGGATCAGATTTTAAGAAACATAATACAATAAATTTTAAATTTTGTATTTCATTTATTAGATTTCAAGAATTAAAAAATCTATAACATAGGGTACAGCATGTATAAACAGTATATCTTCTCGCCTAAGACTATATACAGATTAACCATAAGCCCTATACTTGAAAAAATTTTGATGTTATGATTAGTACGTATATATAATTGAGTTATAGAAGTTATACAAATATATAATACTAATATATAAAAAAATAATGTACTTTATTTCCCAAAAAAATAATAATTTATTATGTTTTTAAATGAAAAATTAAAAATAATTTTATCTATATTTATTTGGTATACAATTCTCTTCATTATTCTATTGTATATACTATACTATATATAGTAACATAAGATACTAAATAATATTTTATTATATTATCTCTTAGATTCTACTGTTTTGGTTGCCTTTCTAGTAATAGAATATAATTTTATATTTTTTGGATTTTAAAGTTATTATGAAATGTATTATGTTATATTCCAGAAACAATTTTTTTTCTATTTAAATTAGATTTATAGTCTAACTATTTGATAAATTATCAAAATTATCTAAGAATTAAATAATACAAACATAATTCAATGAAAGATCATCTAAGCCTACCCATATTTCTTGATTAGACGTCCTTCAAATTGAAAGTAGTAAAGATGGGTAGAGAACCGACAATTCTTTGTTACTTAACAAAAAGATAGAAGGAAAAATGACAAAATTTAATTCGATTACATTAACAAAAAGTTTTAAATTATATTAAATTCCGTCTATGTCATTTGTATATGTAGATAAAAAAAAAAAAAGACAAAAAGGTTTTCGTCTAAATGTTATCACCTTAAAGCAGCACAGGATGTATGACCATAAAAGTAACACAACTATATAATTTTACTAATAAAATACAATACCTAAATAAATTGCTTCGTATATTAGACTATTTTATATAATATTGAGTTTGGTATGGACACTAATCTAATGTATATTTAGTTTGATATAAGTTATTTATACAGTAAATATAAATATGGTAGGAGTGTATTGATATATATGTGAATAAATGTCAAGTAATAATACTAGAGGTTTTATTATAAAAAAGAACATAAATATTCTATTACTGAAAAATATTAGATACTAGTATAATAATAAACATCCTTATTAAACAGTAGATATATTAATCACCTTTTCAGAGCGCGGATAAAACGGAGGACATACGCTATGTTATCAACCTGTCAAGCGCGGGGCTCTCCACAAAGCACCAGAGCGTGCGTCCTTTGCACCACGTTTTCCTTATCTCGTGATGTTTTATTCTTGCCCTAAGGAAGATAAATCTCACAGAACTGAGCATTGTCGCGGACGATTAGTAACAAGCAATACACCTCGTTATAGAAGGAGTCAGCGAGTCACCATCATCTATCGGTATGTTCCACAGTAGCGTTCATTATTTATATATATAGGTAGTAGGTATATATATAGGTACCCAAATGGGATATATAAGTATCAGTATATATATATCATATATATATATACCCGGGTTAATATAATATATATTAATTAGTAGCTTCATAATATTATTCTTAGTTGTTTTTCTTTAATATTGAGTATAATGTGTGTTTTGTTTTCTTTTTATTTAGTGTAGTTAGGTTATTGAAAGATTTGAATATATATAGTATTGATATACTATTATTGTGAATAGTTATATTTTTTTTTTCGTTTAAGATATTTTTCAGATAAAGATATGTTACTTTAATGAACAACAATAAATTAGTTATTATATATATAGAGTTTAAAGGAAAATTTATATAAATATAAATCTATAGAAATATCGAATAGAATTATATATTATAAGTATCGATATATCGATTATTCCATTTAACTTTCTACATTATACTCTATTTAATAATATAATAATTTTTTATTATAAAAGTTCAATTTTCATTATATTATTTTGAGTTCTTTTTATATTTTTTTAATATTTTAACGGATATGAATATTTTACAACAATTTAATAAATTATGTAGATCATAGTAAATGTATGCATATTAAGCCAAATAATTTTACCTGGGTATGAAGTCACCTTCAATGATATTTCAAAAATCAAAAAACTGAGGTATTAGTAAACTTATTTTAAATGATGAAATTCATTAGCAGAAATTTTTGTAAATATCTGAATAATGGTTATCAGTTTATATATTCTTATAATTTTATTTGTTTATTAGGGTTTAGTAGTATATATTTAGGAGTTATGAGTTAAGTATTAGGTTTAAACTACGCTAATCATAACCAAACCTATCACTAATCCATAAACCTAACCTTAACCTAACCATAACACATAACCCAGACCTAACCTAAATCCTAACCTAACCTAACCTAATTTCAAATGTTGAAAAATTTAAGGAAAAAACGTACTTTTAATGGTCCTAAAATTGTAATTTGAAAAATTTAAGAAAAAAACGTAATTTTAGGAGTTTCATATTTTTTAATTAAAACAAGTTTTTACAACTAATGATAACATAAATTCTCTATTATAAAAAATTTTGTTTTCGGTTGAAAGTACAAACATATAATAAGTACAAGTATATAATAAAAATTTATATTATAGAAATGAACTTCACATTTAACTATAATATATAACATTATTTATTTATTTTATTATCTTAGAAGCAATAGGGATCAGAATAGGTTAGTATCATAATATAGTGTTTTGTCTGATTATTATGATCGATTTAGAGGCGTGTAACGGAGAAAGAACCTATATATTATTATACTTTAGTTATATATAAGGTTTGTTATGAGGTAGTGTAGGAAATTACAATGCAGAATTTTTTTTCAAAATGGTCAATAAACATGAGATTATTATATATATATATTATTGAAAATTATTATATATATCACTATATATCTATTATATATTTTTCCTATATTATTTTATTTATATTATATTTTATACATATATTATAATTTAGCAGCTAACTGTACCATATATATTTGAAGACGCTGCTAGTTACATGGAGCAAAACAATAAAAAATAGAAGAAGTACTTAAAAATTCCATACATTACTGATTCAAATCGAAGTTTTTCATTGGCTTTTCCGATTTGTTTATTAACTAAAATAAATCGAAAGTGACAAAATCCAGATATATGTGTCAATATTTTGGGCTCTTTATATGAATTTTTATATTTATATTGTAAAATAATTTTCCATTTTTGGATCAATACAGATTGCAGCCAATCCAATGTCTTCACAAAAATGATTTCTGTTTGTAATGTTTTTCCGGTTGGCTGGACAAATAATCATGTTTGCTTCGTCAGCAAATTTAAACTTGACAATAAAGCAGAAAGTAATTAACAAAGAGTTCGTCCAATTTGTTTTAATATGAATTTAACAACAAATATTTCAGGATGAGTCTCATGCCGCTGCTGATGCCGCTGCTGATGCCATTGCTGTGCGGGCAGAAACAAGATTGGGAAAAATAAAAATGTTAAGAAACAAAGGTGTGATACACTAATTCAGAAGAGAATTTAAAGGTATTTTAGTTGTAGCAGTATTTGTAATAGTACTAACAGTTGTAATGTAGTAGTAGTATTAGTAGTAGTAGCAGTAGTAGTGGTGGTACTAATAGTTAGAGTGGTAATATTAGTGAAATAGTAATAGTTTATAGAGATAAGGTTTACTACATCAAATCACAAAAAATGAAAACATTTCATTTTTAATTTCATTTTGTTATATATATTATTATAATAATATATAGATATATATATATATAATATATATAATATATTATATAATATATTATATATAAATATATAATTATATATATATTATATTATATATATATGTACCAATTAGCATATATATTAAATCTTGAACTTTGACTTTGCATCTCGCGTTATGCAATCCCAAATTGCTTAAGTTTAGTTAGAGGCAAAAAAAAATTAAAATGGTGAA
>JABUQX010067680.1:0-64960 GCA_015478945.1 Trachelipus rathkii
AAAGAGTGAGATGCTATAGCCAAAGCACGTAAAAAATTTTAAAATTATTGAGCAGGAGCCGGAGCTGAAATTTTGAAATGGAGCCGGTGCAGGTAATAAAAAAAAAAAACCGGAACAGTCCAGTCATAAACCTTTCCTGCTCCGGCTCCGGCTCACGCTCCGCAGTCTTGGACATTAATAAGACTCTCCTTTTTCACATTTTGCTGATGGGTGGGGGGTGCAATTTCCAAATCAAACCCCCTCCCAACAATATCACCCAAATGAAGATTATATAAAAAGACAAAAGTCATCGCGTTCTTTTATATATCAAAATTGTGAAAACCTTTTTATTACATAAGGAAACAATGCGTAGGGAAAAAAATTTAAAATCCTTTATAAATCCTTCAATAAAAACCCATGAATAGTCAATTCCACTAAATCAATAAAAAAAAAAAATAGAACGGCATAAGCAATAATAAATCATACACAAACCCCCACCACCTCAAGGTAAATATTCCCTCATATGGCACCACTATTTCACACAAAAACAAACACACACGCTTTTATTATTTCCCGTTATCTCTTCCGCATTTTAAAAATCGAGATAAGCCACGGATAAAATGATTTCTGACATACAAACGATTCCGTAATATATACTATTATATATATATATATATTATATATATATATATATATATATAAATATATATATATATATATATATATATATATATATATATATATATATAATATATATATATATATTCAACATTTCCTGCCTTAGAATTATGAGGTGCCGTTGATGAAAATAGACACTCACTCTTTCGCATGACGTTTTTAATGAGGAATTGGTACTACACTATGTTTGAGTTTTTGCCGTGTGAGCCTGTCGCTTTTTTGTGCAGCTTTTAATCTTACTTGTATCATACTGGAAGTAAAACTCTCTATTCAATACGTATTGTAATAATAAATTGAAGAGATTGTGGAGGGTGGGGGAAGGGGGCTGTTCACTACACAAAGGGGACAAAAAAACAATGAACAAAATATTTTTTAAACCACTACTATAGCATGAGTTGAATGCTCGAAATGACTAATAATAAAATAAAGAAAAATAAACGACTTCTACAAAATATAAAATTTTGAACCTTCACATGGAAATTTAGCTCCGCCCATTTTCCAACCTTCAGCTTCAAACTCGACTAACTGCGCAGGGAAGAAGTGGGGGGGAAGAGGTGAAAAGGGAATGTTGGGGGGGGGGGGAGGGAGGTGAAAGGACTGTCATCTGGGGGAGAAAAAAGAAAAAGCGTCGAGTAGTAGTATTGCATAAAATGCTTTAGTGCGTTTTTAATATAATATATATATATATATATATATATATAATATATATTATATATATATATATATATATATATATATATATATATATATATATATAATAAATTATTTCGAGATAAAAGAGACATATGTGATATGGAAATGTATTTGGTTTAGAGCGACAACTATCATCGATCCATATCTCAAAAACTACAATAGTTACAGGAAAAAGGAATACATTGTTGGAATCCTGGCAAAATTTTAGGGCGGAAAATGTAAAAAAAAAAAAAAAAAAAAAAAATTAAAAAAAAAATCATATCTCAAAAACTACAATAGCTACAGCGAAAAGGAATACATTTTTGGAATCCTTGTAAAATTTTAGTTAAGAAAATGTAAAAAAAAAATAAATAAATAAATAAATAAAATAAATATTGGCTATTTTTTTTTAGGGGGCTCGAGCCGACGGGGAACACAGGGGGGGACGTTTTCCATACCCCGTAGGGGAGGGGCGGAGGAACCCACGCGACACCCAAATACCAAAGAGCGGGGGTTCCGGAGACCCTCCCCGGAGGGGGGGAATTAGTCCTACCCCGTAGTTCCCCGGAAGGCCGAGAGACCCCGACTCCTGCCATCGGTGCGGTATACCCTTGGGGTATTCTTTAGTAAAAGAAAAAAAAAGCAAAATTTAATAGAAAGTCTATTTATTTAACGCTTAACCAATAAAAGGTCTAAATAGGCTCTCTAATCATATTACTATAATTATTAACAATAATATTTTTTATTTTTTTATTTTTTTTACATTTTCCTATCTAAAATTTTACCAGGATTCCAAAAATGTATTTCTTTTCGCTGTAGCTATTGTATTTTTTGAGATAATATTTTTTTTTTTTTTTTTTTTTTTTTTTTTTTTTTTAATTTTCCGGGCCATGAATATTTATATTATATAGCCCCCCCAATTTCCCCAAGCAGTTATGTATTCCTTTTCCTTGTTGGATTTTGTAGTTTTTTTGAGATATGGATTGATGATAGTTGTCGCTCTAAACCAATTATCAACCTAATATAATATATATTATATATATTATATATATATATATAATATATAATATATATATATATATATATCCCCCACTAACAATTACGGACATGAAGCATGACCCCTACTCCATCCGCATATATATATATATATATAATAGGTGTGTGCAAAAATATAATATAATATATTATATATATTATATTATATATATATATATATATATATTATATATATATATATATATATAATATATATATATATAATATAATAAAATAGGAATGTGTAAAAATTATATTACTGTTCGTTGATTGGGCGCTTGCACTATTCGAAAGCAAATGACACTGATCGCCGATTGGCTATCTTCAAGAAGGTCTGAAATGCGTTTTTAAGAAACGTGACGTCATTAACAAACTCTGGGAGGGAAAAAAGATTTTCTTCTTAAAACTTAAGAGTGAATAATTACTATTCAATGTCAACTTTATGTAGATTTTTATATAGGAAATTTATTTTTTAACTTTCATTTTTCTACAAAAAAGTTTCCAAAAAATTATGTATATATATTATATTTTTTTCAAACGTTTACACGCCCGCCCAAATCGATACAGACGCACGCATCATCATCATGGTGTGCCACATCCAGTCCAAGTTCTACAGAATAAACTTTCTAGTCCTAGTTAAAAGTACTAGCTCAAGACTTCATTGCTACACCAAAAATTACATCTATATAAATATTAACAAACCTCTCTAACCTATATGGATGACTCCGTACCGTAAAATAGAAACGCTAAAGAGCACTTCTATCGATTTCTAAGGAAACGCGGCCAATCACCTCAAAATTGTGATAACGCGATACGGTCACGTTAGGGAGAGTGCCACGGCACTCGATGATGAAGAAACGAGGCCGGTAACAAAATTAGCAATTAAAACCTCTTATTGGGAGTTTTTACAAGTGCACCATTGAATGCTGGTATAAATACGTTTTAATGAGCCGGTTGTATAGATAAATCACAGATTTCGGGACATCTACGGATACAGAGAAAAGATACAAATATCTGACTGACAAACATTACGGGTGTATATATTACGGATATATATATTATATATATATATATATATAATATATATAATATATATATATTATATTATATATATATATAATATATATAATATATATATATATATATATATATGGCTTTTATATCGCATGTTACTCCAGCGGGAGATTTTTTTCAAAATTGAGAAAATTATTATTATGAAAGGTATTTTTTTAAGCAATGAAACTTAAGAAAATAGTTTTATGTAAAAAATTGTGGAGCTTTAAAAATGTTTTTAACTTGTTCTTTACACCACACACACATGACCGTATATATAAAAATAAATTATAATTTATATAATATTAATATTATATAATATATATATATATATATATATATATATATATATATATATATATAATATATATATATATATATATAATTAAATTGCTATTTGATATTTTTTATATATTTTATTTTTTGATCCGGGGTGGGGACTTCGGCCCCCCTCTATATTATTACCCACGTCCCCTGCTAGTTAAAGTAATTCCAAAGTGTAAAGGGAAGTAAATTTTTTTTTTTAACTAAAGAATACTCATAGGGTGTTAACCGCAAAGATGGCAGAAGTCGGGTCTCCCGGCCTACCAGGTGACGACGGGGGAACTTCGTCCCCCTCTGTCCCCCCGCGGCTCGAGCCCCCTATGGGAAATTAAATTTTTTTTTTAAAATTTCCGACGAATAAATGCAAAAAAATAAAAAAAATAAAAATAAATAAAAGCTTAAAAAAAATTGTAACGAAAAAAACATTAAAAGATAAGGTATATTTTATTCTTCAGTCCTAATTTATCCATTTTTCCCGCTTGAATAGTAAAAAATCCGGAGTACATGCGATTATATATATATTATATAATATCTATATATATATATATATATATATATAATATATTATATATATATATGTATATATATATATATATATATATATCATTCCCTCTGGTGGCTTTTTAAAGTCTGGTGATCGCCCTCTAAAAAACGCCCTCCAGATCCTCTCTGTTCTTCGTAAATTCTGCTCTCTTCCACCGTTGTTTATGTCGTTCACCGCTTCCTCCATCTTTTTCTAGGTTTTTCCGACTGTCTTTGGTCAGCCGGCCTCGATTCCAGCATTCTTACGGTCCAATCCCTCCTTCCATTCTTTTCACATGTTCCTAGCCCTCTTAGCTGCTTCTTTTGTATTTGTTCCTTCACCGAGTCGATTCTCAAATCTTTGTCCTATGTCCTCACTTTTTTTTCTATTTCCCAGGGAACCCCTTTTTTCAACCTCCGTTACCTCATCTCCGCTGCTCTATACTGTATTTAGGGCCCAACATTTGGTCTCAGTAACGGTCTCAATACCGCTTTAATATTATCATTTTCCCTCCTTTAGGTATTTCTCTTTAGTATTGGGTACAGTGCACCAACATTTTTTTTTGCAAATTTTTTCATTCTTTCCCTCAAACTCGCCTTCATCTCCTCCCAACCCTCCACAATCACCCCAAATATTCGAATTTTTCAACCTGTCTCAGGTTATCTATCTATCTATCTCATGTTTTAAATTCTCCTTCACCCTAAGCTACTTTCATAATTTTCTGGTCTTTCGGTGCTTATTTTCATATCATGCTCATTTGGTCATTCCATCTGCCCATCATCCCCCTCCTCCGCTATTAGGGACTGCGTCGTCCAAGCATAGACTCAGGATGTCTTCGCATTTTTCTGTCTATAAATTCTCTTCAAACCATAGTTCATATTATGAGCAGTAATAGCGAAAGAACGCTTCCCGTCTTCATTCCCGTATCCTACCCCTACACCATCTCTCATCCCCCCAAAACCCCATTATCTTGTTTTTGGAAGTCTGGTATGTGCTTTTTATTGTCTTATCAGCTTTTAGAGTATCCCATTTCCGGTTCTCTCCTGAACTTTTCTCTATTTATCCCTATGACTCGGATGATGAGAATTGTAGGCATATCAAGCTTTCTTGTTCACCTGCTATCGTCTTTTCAACCAACATTCAGTATATCCTACCTTTTGTGCTTTTGCCCACTCTGAATCCATACTGCCATTCTCCCCCCTCTATACTCGCTTAGCAATATTCTCTCCTAATATTCTATTTTTGGCAAGCTAGTTTAAAAAGAGCTATCAGTCTATAGTTACCACATACTCTTCTATCACCAATATTGGGCATATTGTTGCTTGTCCCCCACTCCTCCGGCAAGCTTATATATAATAATATATATATATATATATATATATATAATATATATATAATATATATATATATATATATATTATATTATATATATATATATATATATATATATATATATATATATAATAGGGTTTAATTTTGATTTTTTTAAAAATCAAAAAATTTTTTTTTTTTTTTTTTTTTGCACAAATTGCATTTTTATTTTTATTTTCAATAAATTTTAAAGTAATACCTTAATTATTACCTAATTAATTAATACAGTTTATGTAAATTTAATTATTATTAGTTTAAATTATTTATTAATATATATATATATATATATATATTATAATATATATATATATATATATATATATATATATATAATATATATTATATAAATTATCCTGGTATAGATAATATAATATGTTTAAAATATTTATCTATATATTAATAATAATTATATATACATATATATATATATATATATATATATATATAAATGTGAGTTATCTATTACCTATTAATTTTAAACTTGCCAAAAAATCTTCCCGGTTTGTGTCAATTTGTTGAAAAAATAATAATAATAATAAAAAAAATAATAATAATGAAAAAACAGCTCCAATCGCCAATGCGAGGGCGTTAGCCCTCGCTCATAGCCACCTTCGAACCAATGCACATGCCAATGCCCATGCCCATGCCCAACGTCGCGAGCGTAGCGAGCGTAGCGAGCGGAGTGAGGCAAAACAAAAAATGCACGGGCGTAGCCCGTGCTCAATTTTTAAAAGCTTGCCTCCCGTTAGGAGCAAGAGATGCGTAGCATCGTTGCTTGTCTAATTTTATTATTTCTTTTTTGAAAATGATTTGAAACTAAATTGATGAATTTGCTTATTATATGGATGAAATATACTTGTCATTAATCAGGTGATAACTAGGAATAATTATTAATTTAGAAAAAAAAATTTGAGTAAAAAATCCGAAAAATAAAAAAAATTCACGATTTTTGTTCACGATTTTTTCATTAAAAAAAATTGATTAAATCAATTGATTTAATCACTGCCAACCCTATATATATATATATTATATATACCACCATCTTCCAGGTATATATATATATTTGATTGTATATATATATGTATAATATATATATATATATATATATAATATAATATATTTATATATATATAACCACCATCTTCCAGGTAGGGTTTTTGCCCTGTAAATTGGACCAGTATCTTCCTTCTGAACCTCGAAGCTCTGGAGCACTCTCAGAAAACTATCTCGGCTGCAAGTTTCCTATGTTAATTTCGAGTTATAACTTTCAGTAGGGTTTTCATCTTTCAGTGGAACTACATCATTTTCCCAACTATGCCTCGAACGTTCTCACCAGAACTCAAGAAGGATCGTGTTCTAGGCGCATAAGTTTCCTAGGCGTGGTCCATTAGAGTTATTCGAGCAAAATTAAAGTAAAGGCAAGATGGGTCCTGGTATTGCTTGTCCTGTTGCTTCTTAGAACTCGTCGAAGCAATGTCTTTTCTATGTCTTCGATCTGGGGCGTGTTCGAATATTCATTCATTTCTTATACTCAGGCCTATCAATTGTTTTAAAACTCTCAATTCCACAACACGTTTTGCTGCTACTTTAAATATTATTTTAATTTAATTTTTATTTTGTCAAAAGAATCAAGACTAAAATTTTTGTTACTCCTCTGTAGATAATAATATAATTTTAATTTTCGCATTAATTTAATAAAATTGTAATTTCTTGAAAGTTTCATAAATCTGGCTGATTTTTTTTCAAAAATCCGAAACTCTTGAACTTGTTGTTGGCTTCTATTTCGCTTTAGATTCTTCTCTTTTTAAATGCGTTTAACCAAGACAACAGTCAAATACACACACACATAACACACACATATATAATATATATATATATTATATATATATATATATATATAATATTATAATATATAGTATATATATATAATATATATATATATATATAATATATATATATATATTATATATATATTATATTAATATAATTTACCATCTCCCAATTAGGGATTTCGCTCTATCAGTTGGACCAGCATCTTCTTCCTTATAGCCTCGAAACTCTTGATCTCCTAGAGCACTCCAGGAAACTATTTCTAGGCACAATGGTTTCGACGCCTTTCCTCGAGTTAAACACTCTCAGGTAGAGTTTTCGCCCCTTCCAGTAGAACTAGCATTTTCTTCCATATAGGCCTCAAAATTTGTTTTTCTCCCAGAGCTTTCCTGAGGATAGGTGCTTCTAGGCGCAATTAAGATTCCAACGCTGGTCCAAGAGTAAATACAAGCAAAAAAAGAAAGGATCGGGTTGCTAATCATATCTGAAAATTCTTCATAATATATTATATATATATTATATATATATATATATATATAATATATATATATATATTATATATATATATATATATATATATATTATATATAATATATATATATATATATATATATATTATATTAATATAACCAAGTGTCACCTGCTTTCTTGCTACCGCTGTACATAAATCTCGCTCTCTCTATGTATCTCTCAATTTTGTACTATATTTATTTACCGTCATTACTCAACCTTATTAACATTCCTTCAAAAAAAATTTTTATATACTTCACCTACAGTAGAAATTCAACAACATTTATTCACTTGGCGAGTCTGGAGTTCGTCAATTTGCTTACAACTCATACACATCATACTTGACCAGGATTTATAAAGCAATTTAAAAAAAAAATACTTTTAATCTACTTGTAATAATTATATTGTTAAGTAATTTAACATTAGTATAATGGACTGAAGAAAATTAAGAGAAAAACAGTTTAAAATTTCTAAAATATCCTGTAATCTTCAATTTCAATTAGTATTTTCCTACCTGTTGATAAAAACATAATTCATTTCGATTTTAAATTTGAGCTCCTAGTTCTTCTTTCCTGGGAAGGAGGGGGAGGGGGGAGGGGGACCGAATCATTAGACTTACGTATCTTCAATGCCTTACATCAAATAATAGAATATAAATCAAAGCAGTTTCCCTTAGGGCTAGCCCCCAGTTTTTCTTTCCTGGGAAAGGGGGGGGGGACACAATCATTAGACATACGTATCTTCGGTGCCTTACATCACATAATATATCATAAATCAAAGCAGTTTCCCTTAGGGCTTCACTTTGAACACAATGCCTTTCATTTTAAAAGTTTCTATCTTCTCTCCCTTACTTTATTATATTAGTATATTTCGATGATTTTAAATATCAGATTTACTCGTCCAATTCTGCAGATGCATTTTCCTTGATGCAACTTTAATCAGTCTACACCTGGGATTTTTAAACTTTTTTCCTTGCATTTGGAAAAATCTTAATACTCGTTACGACTCCGAGTATATATGTGTAAAAAGATGACACAAATGACAAAAAGTTAATATTCAAGAAATTTATTCATATATATATATATATATATATATATATTATATATATATATATTATATATATATAATATATAATATATATATATATATATATTATATATATATATATATAATATATATATATACCAGAGCACTTGTTACAAAGTTACATTAACTATATCTGAAAAGTAACTATTTGGCACTCTACGATCCATTTGGCACGACGATTTATCCCTTCGCTGTCAAACGTAACATATAAAACGATAAAAAATTCTAGAATTAACCTATCTAATCTTGGTTCTCTTTTTTCCAAATCGATTTTCGGTCGTTGCGTGCCAAAACTTTTATACTTTTGTCGAAAAATAATTCCGTGACACACACTCTTAACAATCCCTAACCCCTGGTCTACACGATCGTGACCCATACTTTTAACAACCCCTAGTCTATACGATTCTTTACCATTTTTTTCGCGATTCACACACACTTTAAGAACCCCTGGGTCTACACGATACTTTACCATTAGATGGATTGGGGAGGTCAGATAACTTTAAAAGTAGGTTGCGGTACACAAAAAGTGTCCAGGTGAGGTGTGGAGAGCATTGAAACAGAAATCCCGGTGCCAAAATCTCCGGCTCTCTGTCAATCTTACTTAAAAAGTATATTGAGCTACGAATATTATTCAACTAGATGAAGAATGAACTTGGTTCATAAGAACTAAATACAATGTTTTGGTATTTAAGAAAGAACTGGAATGAGATACGAAAATATAGGTAATTCATCAAGTAAACCTTAAATTCCCCAACTTATTACAAATTCCTCAAATTATTACAAATTTTCCCCACAGAGAGGAACATTATGATTCATGAACAAATATTTGCTAATTAATTTTAAGAAAATCGGAGAACTATATAACATCATCAACAATACGATATTAAGAACAATTTATGATTGGAATACTCATTAGCGCCTATAACTAAGACAAAGAGAACAAAAAGTTCCAATAACTCACTCTTGCTATAAGGCCGTACGTCTAGAATTTATGAGGGCAAACTTAGGTTGAAATATTATCAGAATATGGAAGGTAAAATAAAATCATGATTCCCATCAAGAAGAAAGAAGAAAGAAAAAAAAAAAAAAAAAAAAAAAAAAAAAAAAAAAAAAAAAAAAGGGGGATTTCAAAGTTTAAAAAACACCAGGAAATTTCAAACAAAAGTAAATGAATACAGTTTTAAGTCGCACTAGTCCCCCCCCCCCCCAATTTTTTTTTATTATTATTACGATGGCATCAAAATAATTAATAAGTTAGGCTACATCGTAAGAAGAAAAAAAAAACGCTGGAAATTTTTTTTTTTTTTTAAAGAAAACTTTGCTCCCCTTAATCTGCTATTCAACAACTTCTCGGAAAACTTTCAAAACATCTTGAATTTGGAGTGGAGTGGAAAAGCTTGCCAAAAAAATGTTTAGCTCAATTTATTAGCCTATATGCGGAAAAGCTGATACCTATAAGTGTAATCATCTGTGTGAAATTTGAACTTCCTACAGCGTAATCTTTGGCTGCCAATTTGCTACACAAATCTCTATAACATTTTAAGATTTATGAATTTTTCATGCAGCTATTCGCTTGTTTTCTGTGAAAACCACCAAGAGCTCAACAAGTGGAGGTGGCTGCATATCGAGTTCCACCACCCTCCCAACCCTTTGTCTTTAAACATTTAGGTTAATTGCCTCATAGAACTTAAAAGAGATATTGACTTTTGGTTTCAAATTTGGGTAACGTAATTCTAAATGCTAATGAATCCATCCTTGTGCGTGGTTACCACACACCCCAGCTGATGCTTCAGTAACTAATTAGACGCAGCGCTTTACTGCTTGTGAATGGCACGGAAATCTTTAAAATATCAATTTCAGCAGGAACGTCCAAAATCATAGTCTTTAATTCATTATCAGAAATAGATACTGTAAGTGTAACTGAATGCAACTCCATGAAATCTATATAGTCGTCTGCTTTGAAATTTAAGAAGGAATCTTAAAATTCACAAAATAATTTTATTCTCTTTAGCTATTTGTCTACATTTTTAAAATCTTTCGAAGGCCCCCCCCCCCAAAAAAACCCCCCCCTTTCCCTATTCTTTGAAGGCCCAACTTTTTCATGTGTTTTCGACTGTCGGCCAACATTGTCAAAAAAATATTTTCTGGATGACCAAAATATGCGTTTTTTTGCAATGTTCGATCTATTATGCTTTTGAACTATTCAGGCAGAAATCGAAATATTTTTTTTTATTATGCTGTAAAAGTGTTGACTCTCATGCCGACAAGTTGACTGAGTTTTAATATCAAACCATGCGCATACTCTAATAACATACTCTTAAAACTTTCAAATTCCCCGATTGGTCTATTGTTGAAACGTATCTCAAAATTCTATTTGCTGCCGTTAACCACCTGGAATGACTCATTTTTACTGGATCCTTTCGTGACAAGCTTAATAAAATTCCAGTACACATTTCGTAGAGATATCGTTGATCTATTCTATACTAAGTTCATCGAGGCCAACTTCATGCAAATTATTTCTATCTTTTCAAGCTTATTAACAGGCATGTTTTTGAGAATTGGGAGGAGTGGTCGCAACTTTTTCTCCCAAATTTCTCCACAGTACCCTTTTGGTCCAGTAGTTTTTCCGTCCAAATGTTGCAATATATGACTTAAAGGTAATTCATTTGAATGTAACAAACTATTACAAAGGACGCCCCAAAAAAAGATCAAGTTGTTTTATGATACCATTTTTTGGAACCTGTATTTAACCACTGTTCCATCAAAACTAACGGCTTGCAACTTTGAAAGATCATTTTTCTCTAAAAAAGAAAGATATGCCTCGTTTTATTATGAGAACTGCCAAATATAGGAGTGACATGATCAAGAAATATAGATCGCGGTTCTGAAAGTAGAACAACTTGCTTTTCTGTTATGGTCTTTCTAGCTAACGTTTCTCCTTCCTTAACCCGAATTAAAGTCTGGTATTTTCGGTCGTCAAAGTATATCTTATATTCCGATGAAGTGTATTTTACCTCATTCTTCTTTTTCCAAGTCCCTGCAGATTTTTATCATTCCCTTCTGATTTTGCTACGACCGATTTCTTTAGAAAAATCGTATTTAGTATTTACTTCCATATCTTTAAAAGCTGCATTTGTAAGAATGGCCCTTGCTGCTCTAATTCAGAAGACACCAGTTTGTCGCAAGCCTATGCTACATTTGGAAGCTGTTTTCATTTGCCAAGCTGAAGGAGAATGTTGACTTATAATTGTTTTCTCGTTTCACATGGTTTAAATTCAGTATCTTCATATTCATCAGAAGAGCTTTTAGAATTCAAAATGTGTCCCATAACAGGAGAAAGTCTATTAGCTGTTTTTTCTCACTGGTCTTACAATTGAAACGTTTTGACTACTTTCTCCAGCCTTTTCTTTGCGTTGTAACTTTTTTTCAAGCATTTTGCTTGCTTTAATTTTAATATCAATATTTCCATTTATAAATTGATTTGAAAATGAAAGAAGAAAAGTAATAAATTATTTTATACTTTTAATATCAAATTAATTATATCTTTTATGTTTAAAATAATAATTATTATTATTATTATTAAAATTATATTCTGCAATGATTACTTTAAGAATGATTAGTTTTTTTCTCTTATCAAAGGTTCTTAATATTTACAATATTTTTTATGGTATTCTTTATCTTATCTAATATGTGTTGGTCCGTTACAATAGGAATTGAACGATTTTCCCATAAGCGTTTGAGATCTTTTATTAATGGCGAACAAATCAGCCGGAGGTTTCTGTTTGTTTTCTCTTAAAAGTTCTTGTCGTATATAAATACTATCTCAATGTCCGCATATGTCGGTAGTACATTATTTTTGAAGGTTTCAGGCGCACCAAACACTGGGCACACGTCGCCTGATAGCGTCCGAAGCATTTCTGTATGTTCTACGAAACACGAAATTATAACTAAGTGAAATATACTGAACAAAAAATAACAATAAAATGCTTGAACCATGTAAATACGCACTAATATAATAGAAAGACGCCAGCAAGAAAAAGCATCAGCCAGCGTCCACACACGGTAAGAGAGAGGGAGGGTCTACGCAGGAGCATGCGCACTTGCAGGGCGAGTCCCTGGATTCCCAGCGCCACATTAAGTGTCAAACTTTTGATTTCTCCGAGTTTAATTTCAAGCACTCATGGTTTCAAATCGGAGCTATTATAATTTACGAATTGGTTTTAGTTTTATGACAAATTAGGCGAAATAACTGAATAAATATTAAAGTTATTTTGGCCGAAAATAGCTTAATTTGATTTATCTGAGATTTCGTATTATAAGCTTTGTAATAGGCAACTTTTCCACATAGAGGAGTTTTAAATTCATTTTAATTAATTGTTTCACTCCACCCTAAATTCTTAAAGTAGTTTCACCAGTATATAACATTTTAACGTCCGCCAGATACGCTAAATTTAAACCTGTACAGAATATTGTGCTATATTATTATAACAATACTGGTTGGAATTAAGAGGAAATGAAGTTACCCTTTGAAAGTGAAGCCAAGATACATAGTTAAAAGAAAAGTAGTTTAGGGCAAGGAGCTTCATCCCAAAGAGTTCTGCTTAATATTGGCACGCCGACTAATCAAGAATAAAGTGGGGCTTGATAAGTTTAACTTGCTCCACCTCATAATCGCCTCAGTGCTCAGTACAAAAAAGTTGGTGCTAGCGTGCTATGCGATATCATCAAATGAACGCTTATGACAGTATATCGTGAGCGTTCAAGCAAAAATCACTGTACAAATTTGCAGTTTTAAGATAAATTTTTACATGCTGTTTTGAATATATACTGAAATTACAAAAACATGTTCTACTATCATCATCAATAGTCTGTAGACTAACATTTGCCAGATTAAGAATAGTCCTATATTCTATTTGTGATCGGGGCTTTGGTCTATACTTGATTTAGTCAAGCATCTGTCCTAGCATTAATTGTAGCTAACTATAGACCTCCCCCATACTTTTCCAAATCAAAAGGCTCTCATCTCTTAATGCAATCAAAGCTTCACTTCCAACCCTTGGTACTTAAAAAAGTGGTCTAGTTTATTGAGGACAAAGGTCAAGTGTCATGTCTCTTTTTATTATAAAAACTCAAAAGTTCAACATCCAATATATATATTAATTTATATTCACATTCCCAATTGAAAAGCATAACCAATCATTCAACATTGTTGTAACTGTGCCCAATTTCTCTAGCTCTAAATTTTGATTAATACTCGTGGACCAAAAGCCAGCATGTTAATGATAACTTGACTATAGCAGTGGAGACATCTTTCATTAAAAATATTTTCTTCAAAATTGTGCCACCATTATCTAATACCATTTTTTTTATTCTATCAGTTTTTATTACGTGCATGGAGGCTTGATAATCTATAAACTATGGTTATCATTACCGAAATACTCGTATGTTCGTCGTAACAGCAATAAATCTCCAACTGAATAAACACTAAAAGTTAATATAATTAGTAATTAAAAAATAAAACACTAGTGGTATTAGTTCTCTTACAAGTTTTCCAAATGAATGTGGAAAGAGGGAAATCGCAAAAACCTTGCACGCCATGCTGCGTGAAATTTGGCTCACTCAAAAAGTTTAATACACAACGTAAACTTATTTTAAATACAAACAGCGAAAGAAATATGTGGATTTGGCTCATAAATAAGTGCGTGTGTTGTAAGAAACGAATTCCATTTACTACCACATTTTGTCCACCTTGCATTTTGTGTCGCTTGGCTTATCAGTTAGGAAAAATTCATTCTTGGTGGTTGAAACGTCCAAACAATTTTGTGTCGTTATTGTGCATTCTGTTATGAGTATCAAGAATAAAATGGACTGCAAGAAAATAATGTTTGCGTGAGTCGGATCTATTTTTGTATCTAAGTGATGATAGTAGTGTTAGGTTCGCCAAGCTAAAATTTCGATGTTCAGGAATAAGGTACAAATACCAACTCCACCTGCCCAATGAAAAGATCAGACAAGCCCATTTTTACGCACGGGCTTGCTGGGCTACAGCGCAAGCCCCCTAGCCCTTGCGATGGCAGCCCAACCAATGATTACTTTTCAATTTTTCAGCTATTTTGTTTTTGTCTCTTCTTGCCAAAACAAAAAATATTGAATCAAAATGTCGAAACGATCATATCCTAGTAGCTCAGAGAAGAGAAAGAAAGCTGCACATCAAAAAGACAATACAAAAGTTACCAAATTAACATCATATTTTGAGTAATTTTGTCAACTCCGACATCTTTTTTTATAATAAAAATGCTTGTTTTACTTCTAGGAATTTCTGTGAGCAGCAATCAAATTAATCTGTCAAAAGAATCAAATCTACAACAATTGAAGGCGTTTCAGCCTGCACAGGGACTATAATTAACGACAGAAAAAGAAATCAATGAATCAGAGTACAGAAAGCGATCGCCTCGATGGTAAATATACATCTACTTCACCGACAACCATTTTACCTGAGCAACAACAATCTTCAGCCCCAGAAAACTATTCACATGATCCTGGCGATTATTTTAATGAAATGTTTACGAAAAAAATACGTGAATTTTGTATTAGCAAGGGCCTGCATTTTTCCAAAATAAAGATGGACTTCTCAGAAGCTTCCAGAACTTACAAAGAAGCAGATGGTAGATCAATAAGAAGGAATTTCAATAAATCACTATTTCAGCATAAGTTAAAGAACAATGAAAGCGTTAAAAGAAAATGGTTGTTGTATTCGCCTTCGAAGAAACCTATATTTTGTTTTTCATGCTGTTAATTCAAACCTTCTAATATAAGATTATGTTCGCCGAGTGGATGCAATGACTGGAAACATTAATCACATCATTTTAGAGCACGAAAATAGCTCAGTACAAAGACAATCGAAGATGACTTATCTCGCATGAAGTAAAACTGTTGGTAGAGTAGATACAAACTTGCGGTCTCAATATAAGAGATTTTATTGAAATTTTATTGAAAAAACGTACTTAAAAATTGTTGCAGTTGTAAAATTTTTGGCATCCCGAGGGCTTCCATTTTGCGGTGACAACGAAACCCTTAGATCCCCACACAACCAAAATTACTTGGGATGTATAGAGTCAAGTGAATTTGATCCATTTCTCGCAGATCATTTAAAAAAAATTGGAAATCCTGGGAGGACATTTCTTATTTATCAGCAAATATATGCAATGAGTTTATTGACGTAATGGGAAAACAGGTTCTATTAAAAATTATAAGAAAAATATTTTTCGATTAGCGTCGATAGTACTCCCGACCTATCACATATTGACCAGTTAACTTTTATAATTCAGTACGTAAAAAACCGTGTTCCCGTTGAAAAGTTTTTGAAATTCATATCTATTATAGAGCACAAATCTGAACATTTATCGGAATAGTCTTGACACTTTTTAGAAATATATTCCTATTATGGAGTTGCGTAAGAGGACAAAGTTACAACAGATGGCATCAAATATGTTCGGGGGGAAAATACTCTGGTTTGCAAGCGACAATCAAGGACAAATGCGAATTTGCTACCTTTGTACCATGCGCGCAACATTCTCTTAACTTGGTAGGCCTTCAAGCTGCTGAGTGTGTACAAGAGGCAACAATTTTTTTCTAGTTCTACCCATCGGTGGAATAAATTAGCAGAATATTTAGGTTCTAAGAAGGTTCTTAAAATTCTTTCTGAAACCAGATTGTCTGCATGAGATGATGCTGTAAATGCGTTACATCGCGGTCATAAGGAGATTCTAGAAGCCTTAATGTCTATTGCTCAATATGTACAACTACGAGAAACTAAAAACAAATGCCATTAGTCTAGGTCCAGAAAAATGAAAAATTAAGTTTATTATTTTCATAAATGTTGGAAAGGATAGACAAGACTAATCACAACCTTCAGAAAGAAACCATAACAATGGATGTTGCAATAAATTTGTTAACTTCCCTTGGTAATTTTATTGATACTGTCAAAGATAATTTTAATGAATTCGAATAGTTCGCTAAAGAGAAAAATCCAGAAGACGATTACAAGGATCTATCTCAAAGAATAAGAGTTGGAAGCTCATCTATGACATACTTTGATGGTTCTGCGCTATTTGTACAAGTAACTGGCAAAGAAAAATCGAAAGTTGAAACTTTTTTTCTGCAGTTGATACCCTGACCGTGCATCTAAAACAGAGATTGGATTCATACAGGGAAATTGATCAACGGTTCGGTTTCTTATCTCATTTGAAAACTTTAAATTCCGAAGAGTTGAAAAAAGCACAGCTTGTAATGGTATAGATTTTTAAAGTATGATCGCATTTTTTTTTTAAATTTTAATATATAAAAATTTATACTAACTATAAAATGTTAAACGTTTCTGTTAATACCTATTTTAAATTTCTCTAAAAGGGCCCCGGGGCCACTTGGTTTAAATGAATGATGGTCAGACGTCAGAGAAAGGACGGTCATTCCACCGACCGCAAAAGTAAACCCTATTCTATGTAACCCTGATATATCGTCTGGAGTGCGGTTGGCATGATGTGGAGGAACTTGAAGTGGGGTCAAAATATCTGCGCAATAACCTACATATGGTGCGTGTAGGCGAAGTTTTGCTACGGAAAAAAGTGCGAGTAAACTATCGGCAAGTTAACCCGGGGCAATACCGCCGTTAAAAGATTAAGGCATTAATACGAGTAAGGTTGAACCATTAATGAGCAAGATTGCTTTTGCAGGGATATTTGATCGAGGGAACTAGAGAATCGCAGAGCGTCATTCGGCCAGGGCTTTGGAAGTCATTAAGGCTTATAGGAAGGGAGCGGGCTTACCGACTTCTAGCTGAACATCTATTCCTAATGCAGGATCCAGCAGGCATAAAAACTCCTGCGAAAATCCTAGGTCATTGGTGAGGACTCTGAGATAGAAATGGCAGAATTTAGATGTCTCATTTAGACAGCAAATGCAAAATTTAATGAACTTTAATGAAGAGTTGAATCAGGTAGAAAATCCAGCTTACACTGTAGTATGCAAGGCTGGGGTCTACAAACAATTGAAGCATCATCGAGTGACCTGAAATGGGAGAAAATTCAGCAGCTTTGGCAAAAAGTCTAGAGGGTGGCTTTAAATGCAGACAAGATTCAGTACTGCAGATAAATCTTTGATAGTCCGTCCCAGACAACACAGTCGGAAGATGTCAACTTGAACCAGACGTTCGAAGCGCGTCAGTTCATACAAAATTAATTTTGCGGCAATCATCAACCACATATGGGCTTCTGACAAACTGATTCTTTCCTTCAGCAGGAGGATTCAGAAGACAGCAGCACCAGAGATCCACGTGAATTTCGACAAATCGCCATATGTAGTGACGCTATGATTCACTTTTATCTGGAAGGTGCATATGGAGGAAGACCGCTTCAGAGAGACAACGAGACTTTGTCCTGCAAAGATGACTGGGCGAAAAACTCTAGTACTTAGGAGCCTTATTGAATAGCACGATGACTAGTACATTCGTAATTGGGATACATTCATTAACCTGAAGCTTTCGCAACTCAATATCGCATAACCATTGCAGAGTTCATCCTGAGGGTGGGGTATCTCTCCTAATGGTGAAATATGTGGTGATGTAGTGGTTCAGTACACCAATGCTTCAACGGAGTTCAGTACATCCCTCAGATTAATCATGGTGTCAAGACTAGGAAATCTTTAGGCTCCTGGTCTATCTTAAATACGTTGATGGATTCTGCGTTGCCGGATATATCGGATAAGTTGGGAGTTTCTTGCTTATACAGGTCTCTCTCTCTTAGCTCTTTTAGGGTGGGGCTCCAGGCTATTCTGATTCAGTACCTGGAGGTCATGTCTCACCTTGTGGTAACTCTGGGCATTACCAAAAGCTCCATTTTCGGAAAATTGCAAGAATTTCTTGAGATATGGAGCTTTTTTAACCACCAGCAATGAATTGTCAAAGGACATACTAGCATCAGGGTGGATACTGAAAAGTTGAAACGGGAGGTTCACGGCGGTTTAGGCATATTTCACTAGAGGTTAACGGTAGGCAAAAACGGTACTCTCAATCATTCTCTAGCAAAAGCAAATAGTGCGAAAAAAAGCTTCTCTCCTCCCTTTGACATTGCTCAGTCCACTCTATGAGATTACAGTGGGTCAGTTCAAGATCGGACCCTTTAATACCATGTATGGCAGATACCTCACATGTCCAAGGGTCTCTCTTTCAGATACCTTTACTCTTCGATTAAGGATGGCAGCTGGGAACCAATAGAAAAGCTACTCGAGAGCCGATATAGAGATCCAAAAGGTTTAGCCTGGTTGGCTCACCCGATGACGGTCCGATAGATTATGGAATACAGATTTTTAAAAACTAAACCTAGGTTAATAAATGGAGTGAAAAGGGGAACATTGGGGGTGGGCTATATGAAAAGGTCTTCACCAAAGGTAACTTCACTAGTCTTGAGACGGACGGGAGCTGAAGTGTTGAAGCTGCACCCAGCTCCTACGAATAATTGGTGTCATCCAGAAACCTGTGAAAACGGGGATTGGGGGACCGACGCTCAAAGTCTATCGGCCTTGGGGAGATTGATCATTTACCACGGTTAAGTGTGGCGTAGGTTCCAATTAAGATATGGCAACTGGGTCACCTTCTCGTTCGAGCTTGGCGATGTTGGTGGGAGAAGCTGAACTTGAAGTTCTTGGTCTTTGGGCAGGACTGTAGCATATCCGAACGGTCTTTGGATAAGTGTACTTCGGCTAAAAGGGAGTGCAATGGGACGTCCCGTGTTGAAGGGCCAGAAGTTCCAATTTATCGGTGACCTCATTATGAAGCTAAGGATTCCCACTCAGCGAGTCTAGGAATCATCTAGTGTATGGTGTTGGCGCCGATTTCAAAATCCGGGTTTAAAGCGCTGACCACCCGAAATATAGAGATTCCTCGAGAGTTGGAGCTTCAGTTCAAATGATCACCCCTGCCCTCGTGAATTCAATTACCTTCATGGTAAGCTGGTCGCGGGGATGATAACGACCTAACGTATAACACTAGTATAGGGTCCAGTTCTAATTATGGGATAGAGCGTTTGAGAGGAGAGAGGGGGAGGAACAAGTTTCTCAAGTCACACTTTACCAGATTTGGCAGCACTGCTTCGCAATTTTTGGGCGACACTGAATATCACATAGCCGGTGGTTGTGAAAACAGGGGTACCAACTTCCAAAATTGTTCCTAAATAAGCGCCTAAAGAAAATTTGAAATTAGAAACGAGCTGTAACTGGTAAATTATTTATTTAGTCTTAAAATAGAACTTCTAAGATGCTTCAAAGGTTAAATTAGTGTTATTGTAGTGAGGCCCCTCATTGGTGGTCTAGTTTTTCTGGAATAAAATACTGACTAGTCTACTTGGATAAAAAAATATTTATTTTCCTATGTAGCCTCTAGCAGGAAAAAGTAACAAGTCTACATTAAACCAACTACAGGGGAGGACCGACCATTATCTAAGTGAATGACAACACGCTAAAAAGAGCAGCACTTTAAGGTCAACTGAGAAAAAAATTGATAAAGTTAAACTTTACACGTGGGGTACATGAATATAAATGAGGCAGAGCTGGGGAGAAGAAATAATGAGACTAAGTGGAAAGATTAGTTGCACGAGTTTTTCTTTAAAGAAAATTTATGAAGCTATATAGCGTTAATAACAGCGGTGTTCTTTATAATTGACGATTGTGTAAGTGGTTCTGCAACATTTGGTGAGTAGAGAGATTTCATTTAGTTACAGGCTAACATGTTAAGAAAAATTTTCACAATTCATGCCTGTCAACAGAAAACTATTATGCTATTCTATATCTCAAGCTGCCATACACAATCCCTGACGCATGCAAAAATGATTAAAGCTAAATTTTAGCTTTGTTTGACCAGCCACGATAACTAAAAAACTGGATGTCAAAAGAAAACTCAAAGCTTAATTTTAGATGTTTAAAAAGCATTTTGTTAAAATTTTATGAAAAATAAAAAAAGCCATCGACCACCATCGAAGAGTACCTTCTTCATGAGCGCTGTCCGGGCTGCTCTCTTCGACGAGCGTTAGTGCAAGTGGCACGTTTCCATTTTCAAGATACCGGTCAAAATGGCGGCGCGCGCCAAACTCTGAATATTATTTCTTAGTGCATTTTTCGTCGTAGTTCTCTCTCCAAATAATTTTAGATTTACCATAGTCAATAAGATATATTAGTTACACCTGACACAGAGGTTGAGAGCGGCAGCATATCCGTGCTTCATACATGTAACGTAATTATGCGAGCGTAGTTGGGTGGAGCCTAATGCAAATAACTATACCTCAATTTTTTTAAGAAGATAGAGCCAACTAAGTGGGCAAAAGAAGTTAAAGATATAGATCAAAGATAAATTTTTGGAGCTTTTTTCCTTTTCACACAAGAAAATATATTCACAACATTTTTAATATTTCTAGTAATAATTATAATAAAGTGTTACTCGAAACTTATGAAAAAATTATAAAAATTGAAATTAAATTATATTTAGTAATATAGTATATTTTATATATATAGTTATAATATATCTATAAAGTATACTTTATAGATAGTATATATTTGTATAATTGTGTATATAATACATATTTTGATTATCTTAATTTATTTATAAATAAGTTATATTTAAATACATTTATTATATCGAACACCGGGTGGCAATTTATCAGAATTTCACTATTCCATTTTCACATTATCTTTCGCTATCGCTTGCTCAATGCTTGTAAGATGCTTCAATCAATGATTATATGCACCTGAATGAGACCTTCACCTATATTATACTATATATATATAATATATATATAATTATTATATTATATATACCACCCTTCACGGGTGAGATCTGCTCTACAGGCTCTATCTATTTTGGGGGGTCTTGTGATAACCTATCATAATTGATATACTAGATTATTTAAAATACATATTAAGCCATCCTTATGAGACCTAGAATTTGTACACGTCTAATAGTCAGCAACAAAATATTCACCTACATGTCTGAGTTTCGAAATTCCTCCTACGCATCTGACTGCATAGGTCAAGCCATCGCGTAGGAGTGCACGAGAAGAGAGAGTGATAAGATACTGATAGAGAACTGCTCTATTTTTATCCCATTCCATTTTCTTCTATATGTATCTCCATAACGCTCTCAGTAGCTTAATATATCATCCCTCTTTACATTTATTACGAATATATCAGGACTCTTATTTCATTCATTCTCTTCTATGCACTCATCAAATTACATCCCTCTACGAGTATTTCCAGGTTTTGGGGGGGCCAACCCCCCACCACCCTTGACTGGGTCGGCAAATAGACTCGGAGGGCATCGGAAACCCATTTAAACATACCCAACAACATAAACAAAAGAGTAGCTGAGGGTGCCAGATTTAACAGAAAATCAGCTAAATCTGGCAATGCGGCTAATTTATCATTCTTACTTACTACTAATACGTTACGGAAGCTCATTCCATCTAGTGTCAACCAAAAATGGGTAAAATTTATTAAATGATTGGCAAATACCCATATTTTATAACTATAAATGTAATTATAGTTTTTAAGTTACACTTATTTAAACACAAAAGTTGCACTTTTTTGACGGTATAAATACTCTTAAAATCAAATAAAAATATGCAAAAAATATATTTCACCAACACCAATTCAAGCATCTTAGTTCACTTCTACAAGTAACTCACATTCGGCAACACACACACACATATATATACTCTGATATTATAAGTGAGTAGTATAATATAATAATAACGCAATGAGCTGCAAATTTATATGGATAAGTATATTATACTTCTATAATATTATAAATAGTATACTTATATTATATATATATTACTTATTAACTATATTATATTTAATAATTTTTAATATATAATATATATTAATCATTATTAATATATATAATATATATTATTATATTATCATAATTAACTATATAGATATAAATATATAATTTCTATATTAATATAATATATATAGTTTCATATTAATACAAATGGCATTGTTTAAATTGTCAAATTCATTAAATGTATCTACTGTATCTACTACTACTACTAAAATATATAATAATATATATAATAATTAAAAATATAATAATTAATCTCACTAATTAAATTAAAAATTATTTTTTATTGGACCACCCCGTGCATATTCAAAACACTTTCTGTCAACACTATTATAGGGGTCGAGCTGAATGACGACGCTCAGGACTTACAACCACTGTGCTACCCGCTCGTGATGATATTTGATGTACCATTAGTGTAGGTAATGACGTGTGGAAACACGCGGATGAGCTATAGTGTATTATTGAGTTAGTTGTCGCTACATCTGTAGCGGGGAATGTAATATATATATTTAGTTGGATGTTGCCATACATAGTTATCAATACCTGTGAACATTATTGTATGGTTATGATATAGTAGAATCGAGAAGAATCACTGTCAGGTACTGGGAGAATGACCCGAAGGAGGAGAAGCGTGTGGATTGCGAGTAGCAGATAATAGGGGAAATGCCTTAGGGAGGACATAAAGTAAGACTCAAGAATAAGAATGGAGGTTGTGGTTCAAGATAGGGCAATAAAGAATGATCAATTTAGTACGCATTAATAAATATTAGTTGTATAATGTAATAAAATAGGTTGGGCATGTTTGTCTTTTATGTAACACTGGAGGTTTGTTGTTATAGTATACGTGCTTAGCGGCCTAGTCGTGACACATAGAAGAACACTGGGGGGACTTTACAGACAGTGCAGCAAGAGGGGGCACTAGAGTCAATGCGGAGAGCAGGTATAATAGTTTATTGACGGTATACCACGGGTTTTGAGCATTTACTATTATGTAAGATTTTGCCTAAAATTTATACTCCAGACTATTACTAAGTATGGTGGCGACTGATGAAGACTAATTTCAAAAATAATCATTTATCCACAGAATTAGTAATTTTTTTTTAAACCAAGAGGATAGGTGAACACATACAGTCCATTGAGGAAGTCCTTCGAAGGGCATTAAGAAATCCCTCACTCACGCAGAGTAGGTTTGTACGTACAAATAATTATAAATTGGAGTAATAGTAATTGTCTCACATATAGCTGAATGCGTCTGGTAGGAGAGGGAAGACCATCGGCACCATCTGCCGTTGGGCCGGCCTCGCATTACGGCCCATGTGTTGATAACTCTCCCGTAGTTGTATATCTGATAAATCTGTTTGACTATCGAACGCAGCGCGACAAGATATATGTAGGTGGAACGAGTTATGAGAGGTCTTGACGCGTGGCGGTTTTGTCCGCCGCATGAACGTAAACACTTTGTTTTAGACTCGCGACTATAGTACTTGGCAGCTCTACTTCTGGTTATGCCGTGTTCTTTCACAGCTGCTCTGGTAATTTACATGTCCGACGGATAGCTACTGGTTTCGGCAGGTTTATTGTTGTAACACGACTCAGCGCTTTCTTTCTCTATTGGCCACTATTTTTCTGTTTTCCGTCTCGACTTATCGATGTAGATGTGAATCAAAAAAAGAAAGGTCAGTCACGGACCTTTCGTACTCAGTAAGGGGGAAAATATTTGGGGTTCCTCTTGATTTGTGTGAAACAACCATATATATGTATGATTGTGACCACAAGATCCGCATACTATGACCATTGAAAATGGGATTGCAAATTTCATTAATATATAGTAACCTTAATAATTGTATTATGGTAACGGGAGGGTACGGAGGTATAACGGAATTATTAGTATAGTAATTAGTGTATATTGGATATATAGAATGAAGCCTGTATATATATATATATATATAGTAGAATAGTAAAGAGTAGAATAAGTGAGATTATTTTATGTACTTTGTCGGTATATGAGTTTATGGAGGGAGTAAGAATTTGGTATGATCATAATAAGGTGGTATATATATAGATGTAGTAGTATATATATTTATATTTATATATAATAGTACTATACTAATAGTATATAAAATAGAAATATTTCCTGATATATATATATATAATTTAGATATTATAAGTATAATGCAGTATTATAGTATATCCTATACCTATCATATATTATATATAACTACTAAGATATTAGTGATGGGACGTATGTGAAATTTTGACGATCGGGACGATTGTATAATAAATTTCTTGAGAATCGAAGATTAATTGTTAGGAACCAAATTTCTCTCTCTCTCTCATCCTCCCATACTCCCTTTGCGGTGTAATAGTAGGTATGAAAACAAAAGGATATTATTTACACTTAGATTATATTCTCATTATTTAAAGTTGTTGTACATAGGTGCATAATAGCAACTTATATTAAAGACCAACATACCTTGATACGTGGCCTTTGAAAACGTGTATATTAAATGGTTGGAATAATGGATAAAATGAGTGTGATTATAAAGACTTTGTGCTTATATAGCCACTGTTATATATATTATAATATAGTATATAATCCGCCTATGTACAATACACTTAGGCAATAGGATCAAGATGCTGGTACCGGATAGTGAATTAGACCGGAAACCGCTATATCGCTTAAAAGTTTATAAACCGGGATACCGGAGTATGCCTAGGTCGATATACCGATAATAAGGCTGCAGTTTCTGTATATTGAGATATAAATATTTATACCTGTAAATTTAGGTAAATTTCATTAAGTTGTAGTTCGGATTTGTAGTGTGCTGTATAGTGGTTAAGGTAAATAGAACTAAAGGACCTCACAATTGGGTTGAAAAAATTTACTATATAGTCCAAAATTCAGTAATATAATCTAAGATATGTATAGTATAAATACCTGATCTTAATATATTGCTGGATTGTTTATATTAGCATATACACATAGGTGAGAGCCTCGCTTATGCTGTATGGTATTATTCTCACAATAAAAGTTCCAAAGTATAAGAGTACCTATAATATATAGTTCCATATTTAGATATGTTATGGTAATGGGTAAGAAATTTATCCCAAGGCAATAAATATCCATTATTTAAGGTATTACAGATCAATGCCTATATAGCATACCGAGTAAATCTATACGAGGAGTATTTATAATATTGGATATATATATTATCTATTAAGTTTGAGGAATATATAAGGAGTTGTTTGAGTATATTGATGATATGGATTGATTGTCTAATCTAGAAGTTATATCGTTGCATTTTGTCGCATCTAGGAATGTTTATGAGAAAGATGATTGTAGGGATGCCTGGTTGTCTATGATAGTAGAAGGTACGTTTATCCCGCGAGGTGCGGATGTTTTCGACGTTTGAAGGAAGTGATTTTGAGGCTTCGAGTTGGTGAGGAGAGGCGTGATTATATACTATGTACCGATCGATGTTGATTTGAGCTCAATTAATAGCTGTTAATTAGTCTCTTCGGGCCCTGATTAATGTTTGGGATATAGTCAGATATGGGTGATAAATGAGACTTTTTATAAAGGCGTAGTATTTACTCACATAAACTACTATTACCTCTTCTCATTACGTCTTAATTATATTATGGGTATATCTGTTGTTTATGATTCACGGTATATTAGGTAGGGTTGTTATGTTCGCTATTGAATATACGTAAATTCAGAAAGGAGCCAGTGGGGGGTCCCCGTTGTAAGGAAATTTTAAGCTGATGGAAGGCATAAATATATATAGTAAGAAATCTCAAGATAGTGAGGCGACTAATTTATCAAAACAAGGGTGTCTCAAGCGAGCTTTATAATGTTGCAGGAGAAAGACTGGAGGAGACAGGTTGTATAGTGGATGATGTGCAGGACTTTAAGTGGTCTGGAAAATCGTAAGTAGAGATATAAAGTGTGATTAATATGTGATTTAATGAGATATCATGTAAGGAGGATGCGTGCAGTAAAAGGAATGTGCTGATGCCCTAGGTAGCTCTGTTCTGATGCACGCGGCAATCCCCGAAAAACATCTACTTCACAAACGTGCAAGAAGATCGTTCGATATTGGTAGGATGATAATGGTAACATTTACTGGCTCGGTAGAACAGTGTGCTATAAAGTAGAGCACTGAGGAGTGGGCTCTCGTTATTCGCGCGCCATTTGGATAGTCTGATACGGGTGTACATTCTCAGGCAAAGGCAGTCAATAAACGTCATTTTCATAATATATTGAGACATCGTAAACATATTACCTTGGGGTAGTCCACCTATAGAAGAGCAGTTGCGATGCTCGAGTTATTGGTGACGATTTACGTCTGGAGTGTTGGGAATGATTTTTAAACGTGAATGTGAAAAGGTTGAAGAAACATATTGGTATATCAAGACGCGCTCATAATCATTCGGATATCTAATGAGTCGTGATAGAAGCATTCCGTTCTGTGAATAGGAAGTATCATTCAGGGCAAACGACTTTTTGTGTAGCAACTCGCTGAGACATTGCTGTAATCTCAGGGGCTCATGGCAAGAGGGACTGCACGCGACACGCACCAGTGGTTTCGTTGTCAACAGCTATGTAGCAACTTTACTATACTATAACATAAGAGACAAATTGATTGTTCGAGTCGGAGTGATATGACGTCCTCCATCCCGCGAATTAAACAATGCCTTCGATAGGTCGGGCGCCCTCATACGACCAGGTTTCATTGCGAATATGCGATGAGAAACAAAGTGACGAACAAAACGATGGGTTGATCCCGTACATCATGTGCGTCTGGTGGTGTTATTTCAGAACACACGTAGCATTTAGAGAGATCTTATCAGGCACCAGACGGAGGGCTTGATAGCCGGGGTGGCTATATGAGACGCGCTAGGACTCGGTAGATGAATAAAATAAAGTTATTTGAGATAATGTCGGTATAAGATAACGCCCAAGACGGACTGAGTCTTCGCGCAGGGATGGCGTTGTTTGCACCGATTTATATATATCTGGTAGTATGCGAAAGCGTCGCGCGAAGTGGCTTCTATATATTTTGGGAAATAGGTGAAATCATCAAGAAACTCTTGTTCCCTCGCGAAAGGTCTGTGCAGAGGTGGGCCTCCACCGTGGTATAGCATTGCACATAATTAATGATTACTTGGGGGTCACACCCTCATTTAAGAATATTTTCTTATTTCGTGATGTGATCCACAACAGGGTTCACTGTCACACATTAGTCATGGCCACCGAATACTGCAGGACAATGGAAGTAACGCTAGTTCCTGTCCAAATTTCCCTCAAGACAGCTAGAAGGGGCACTGATACATCCTAATATTATGAGTATACCTACTACGAAAATCCTTAGGAGAAAAAAGATAGTAACGCAAGAGTTTAAGAACGAAGAGGAGAAAAGGAAAATTCAACCTTTTAGAAGCTCTTCTAACGAAAAAGCCTTTAACTGGCAAAAAACGTTTCGGAGACTGAGATGTAAAGGAAGGAGCTGTTTAGCTACGTGAATGTTAATATGAGAGAGTTTGGTGATTTCTAGCTGGAACATATATCTGGAGCGTTTGCCTCAGTCCTGTTTACATTATCCATCGTATTGGCGATAAGAGTATATGATTCGGCATTAAAGCTTAGAATAAGAATCAAGAAGTTTAAGACAATCAGATGCTGGTCCGAATTAGCCATATTTTCACAATAAAATCGCTCTTGGTGGATCAAATATGAATGTTATAAGGGTCAATACATAAGGTGAGCCTCCCACAGGAACTCCCAGCTTTGACCTTTGTTTTTCTCTGTTGGTACTTCACGTCATCAACATACGCATCTTAGTGAAACATGTGAATGACGAGGCCTTTAATGGATATAACCTGTGTGATTTGTCACCACGCGTGAGTACCGTCGCTATAGGTTTTCTTTAGAAAAGTACCTATGAGAGGATCACGAGTAGTCCTGAGAGACTAGGCACTCGAGACACTCAGTAATGATGGATCGTTTTTGGTATCTCATCGAGGGATGGTGAGTTCGGACAGCTAAACTCCATATTCGAACGTCTAATGTACGGACACAACAGTCCCTGCTCCAGTATGTGGATAAAAGGGTATAGCGGAAACTATCTGAGCACCCTATAACAATTTTTTTAGGAACCACCGTTCGCACGACCCGTCTGTAAAGACTCTCTCATGGAAATTGCACGTATTGGGGTGGCATCGGCTGGTTCTCGTCAGAAGTCGCTGTTCAAGTAACGTTGCACATACTAGTCTGGAAACTCAGGTACTACTAGGCTGTAGAAAATCCTAATTTAGATGTGCATCCAACATGTCACCGGCTTTTCGTCTGCGTATAAGGGTCACTGTGGCATGATTACGACAAAAGTATGGCGTCATGACTAATACCATGACAGCCACTCTGAAGCTATACGCGATTACACACTACAGCATTATTTTGGACAGCGCGCATAAGTGTGATATGGGTGAAAGGGTAAACGCTCGAATATGAATAGTCCTGTTTTATCTGGTTGTACACCATTTCGACATCGTACTGGCCAGTGAGTGGATTTTAATATGCGCACGTACATATTACATCTATCAAAAAC
Source organism: Trachelipus rathkii (assembly GCA_015478945.1). Lineage (NCBI taxonomy): Eukaryota > Metazoa > Arthropoda > Malacostraca > Isopoda > Trachelipodidae > Trachelipus > Trachelipus rathkii. Next base: position 29,558 of record JABUQX010067680.1, read on the forward strand.
TGTATATGCTAGCGATGAGTGTTCAGACTATTTAGGCTATGGAATTGAAGGTTTCTTAATGTTAGCTGTATCAGATATTTTTTAAATACTATTGAGTGACCTGCGTATTGAATTGACGCTTAGATGATTTTGATATATAGTACACGACGTTTCGGAGATGGTTTTATAAGGCAAGAGGAAGTGCACAGAGGTTAGTTAAGCAAATTTGGTGTCTTATGCGGATGACGTATATAGATAATGTGAGTACCATTGAGGTGCGACAAGGAACAACACACGGTGAGAATGGTTCGTGGAGAAAGGATACTATAGTAAATGAGCCCACACCTTATCATTTTTTTTAAGACTAATCACAATCATTAATATAGGTCTCATTACGTACGAAAGATTACAGGACAAAGTTTAGTGCGTGGTATTTTGAAATTTGAGCGCTCGCAGTGGCGGTGGCTTGAGTAATGGTGATTTATTCTCCGCGAGCGGATATCACTCTGCCACTTGATAACATAAGGCTTTCCATGCTTATTGCGAGCATTGAGATTTATATCTGTTTGATGTTTTTTGAGAGCAAACGATATTACTCTTAGAAACAGCTGGAGGAGTCAACACGGTAAATTACAGCTATGGGCGGGTGAGACATAACTCGTGAGACAGCCGGGGCGGTAAAGACGGTAGCATTATTTCTGTAGGGGACAAGATCGGAGTGCGTTTAGTATGCTTGGTAGATAATCAATGGTTTGCGAATATAATAAAACAAGGGGCTATAACTCAATAGCAGTAATGATATTAATACAGTATAAGACAATAGTTTATTTATTGTTTTATAGTGATTTTAATTTTTGACGCTATATTATTAGTCAAAAGGTGAATTGGGTGATAAAAATATTATGGATTAGTATAAATTATAATAGACGGGGTGATAACAGGGTGCTGATCCGTTAATATGGTCGTTTCCTTATGGTTATTAATATTTTATGGCTATAATACAATATCTTTTATTGGATAATTAATACTATCGTAGCAGAGTGGGTGGGTCCCGTTTCCGTCAAGATTTTTAAGGAGTCCGAGCGGAGTATAATATGACGTGATAGTTATCCAAAATAAAATCTTGTGTAATTGCGTTTGAGATAATTTGAAAAAAATGTTTGTCGGGGACATTGTGCGCAAGAGCTCAGTTAGCGAAGGAATAGAGTGTTAGTAGGCCTGTATAATGAGACATTCTGCGACGACAGAATTCCGTCATATAGAGGATAGTCCAGAGGAAGATTGTACGGATTTTTCAGTGGGAATGGTCCTGCAAAATATTTAATAGGGTCTAGCGAAATTTATCCTTCTCTACGGGTGGCCATGTTGTGCCCGTCGGGGTAGGAGAAAGACCACCGGAGCATAAATATCTGTTATATATTATTACTATCTTTATTAGAACTAATTTTTTAAATAAGGTAATAATTATCACAAGAGGGATTCCTGAATTAACTGATAAAAATGTTTTTATCTTTACCTCAAATTTGCAACTCATTCGAATTTTATGCAATTTGTACTCCTAAAGATATAACATTGCAAGATAGTATTATGACATGCCTACATTTATGAAAAAAGTGCCCAGACAACCATCGTACTGGCTTGTTGTTAAAGACGACATGCGATACACTCTGTTTTGCTATACAGTTTAAAACTATTCACGAATGAATAAGGAGGAAGATGTTAGAAATAGGAGATAAGAATAACATTGTGATTTTTGGCAGAGTAGAGAAAATTTAAGATATTCGGGGGTATTCACTGTCTCGGTAGAGGAGAATCAGGTGAGTAAAGTTCTATAAAGTATAACCGCAGTAAACACCAACAGTTATTTTCTTGAATAAGGAGTATGGATTAAAAAGGGTTTACGATTAAAGGTCTAGATAATATCGTTTTATGTGGATATAGGAGTTATTATAGTAAGATACTACGTAATAACTACCATAAAGACGCTAGACTATGCAATCTTAATGATAAGATTATAGCAAGTAGTATTAAGGTTACCATCCTAATATTGATTAAGTAATAAGGGGAGTATGGCTACTCATGAATAATAAATATATATATATATTTTAATTTTCAAATTATTTTGAAAAATATTGCCAGCTGGTACACAACGAGCAAGAACCTACAAGAAGTCTTTATCGCTTCCAGGTGATAGCCGGTCTTAGCATTGGAAGCTGAGGAAGTACACGGATATAAAGATCAAAAAGCTGTGTATACTGGATAGGCGGATAGTTTGCCTGAGAATAGAGTGTGTTGTCGAATAGACGGGGCCATCCCTAATGGGCTTATATACTCTATCTTATTTAGTCTTATTATAATTTAGGATAGTTAACAAGCATATACTAGTATATATAATATATATATGTTAGCTGAATATAATAATTATAATAGGTAATAATAATATAACTAGGGTGATATTGTTGGTTTGACGCGAGCAACTATTCAATCGTAATCTCATCATCTCAAAAACTACAATAGTTTTTTGACGGGAAATAAGAAGTAGCATTGTTTGGATGAGGTTGGCGTGCAAAAGTTGTTAATGTGTGGAAAACTGTAAAAAAAAAAAAAAATAAATAAAAAAAAAATCATATTCAAAACTACAATAGCTAACAGCGAAAAGGAATACCTTTTTGGAAATCCTTGTAAAAATTTTTAGTTAGGAAGGGATGGTAAAGGGAAAAATAAAGAAATAAAGTGAGATAAAAAATGGCCATTTTTTTTTTTAGGAGCAGGGACATAGTATATAATCTATATCATAATTATACATATATATATCTAGTATAGACTTAGATCAGTACGGCCATATGTAGTATATATTGTTTGTAGGTATATATTGAGTTTTGGTAAGAGGTATCCTACACGGCAAGTGTAGGTCGGGCCGTCGAGGCGACGGGGAACACAGGGGGGACGTTGTCCATAACCCCGTAGGGGAGGGCGGAAGAACCCCCGCGCGCGACACCCAAATACCAAAAGGCGGGGTTTCCCGGAGACTCCTCCCGGAAGGGGGGGAATATCCTACCCGTAGTTCCCGGAAGGGACGAGAAGACGCTGCCGATCCTCTGCTCATCGGTGCGGAGGGTGATATCGTTGGTGGGCCTCTTGGGGTTTCTTTAGTAAAAGTAAAAGAAAGCAAACCCACAAAATCCCTTGATTTTAGACGCAGTAAAGCGCATTAAAAGGTCTCTAAATGGGCTCACGTATTTTTCATATTACTTGATCAAATTTAGACAATTAATATTTTTTTTTTATTTTTTTTTACATTTTGCCTAATCTGAAAATTGTTACGCAGGATTTCAAGATATGTATATCCTTTTTCGCCTGTTTATGCTATTGTAGTTTTTTTTATATACAGTTATTTAGGGTTATATATATACTATATAGTATTTAATATTTTCATTGAAACTATATTCATTAGATTTATTAGTATTTTTTTTTTTTTATTTAAATATTAAATCTATAATTTGGAGCAGCACTTCCAAGGAATGTATTCCTTTCTCCCTTGTGGCTGATTGGTAGTTTTTTTGAGATATGGATTGATGAGAGTTGTCGCTCTAAACCAATTATACAAATTGTGTGGCTGGTAACTTTACTTTATACATATAAATTATACATATATATATAATTATATAGTAGTATGTAGTATGTGAGGGCAGTATTATAGTTTAAGTGACTAATGTTATATATGGGAGAAGTATCATACTTATGAGTTTTATTCTATATATATTAAGTAGGAAAGTTGACTTAACGGCGCACACGGAAACGGTAGCTCGGATAAAAAAAAAATTCCAGGGTAGGAGTGAGCATAAATAGATGTTCTTGGGTCGAAATGAATTTTTTTTTTTTTACCCGTGTTGCTTGGGGGTTTTAGGTTTTAGGGTTTAGGTTTAGGTCAGGTCAGGAAAAAAAATTTTCGATTCGAACTCTAAAACATATATTCTTATGTATCATTAGAGGGCTACGATTTGAATTATTTATTATTTTTTTTGATCGCATTTCATTTTATTTCTTGTGGGCGTGTAGTAGCTTTACCCACATATATTATATATATATTAGCATAGTATAAATTATATAATATAATATATTATATATAGTATATATATATAATATTATTATAATAATAGTATATATAATATATATATTATATATATAGGTGAGCGTCAGCGCGAGTGCAAGAGGTGAGGGGTGATCCAGAGCACTAGAGCGCCGTCATCCATTTATCGCCTTGGGAACTGACGAAATCGATGCCGGATACTGTGCGCTTCCGGATGTGTATGTAGATGGTCTTGAATTACAGTTCTTGTGACATCGGAGATGGTAATCTTCGGTGCGTGGCGATGGTAACGCCTAGATCTGTTCGATTCTAGACATATCTAGCTAGTGGAAGTGGTGCTGGTGGCAGGACAGAGACGGTTACCAGGAATCCGCGGACTGGTGTCGCGTGGTTAGGAGCAACTTCACCGGCGCTCTCCCAGCACAGTCGCGTACTTTCGGGGTGCTTCGATGATATAGGACTGATCATCCAGTAGTATACAGCGCCCTGTGAGAGCATGGCGGTGAGTCGGTGCGCGGAATGCGCTCTAGGAGATCGCATCAGCTGTGGCTTAAGGGCATGGCGATATCGCTGGGTACGTGAGTGGGTCTTATGAATTTGTGAGCATAATCATCAAGAGGTAGTCTCAGGATGCCAACTGCTATGCATCGTTAGCAAATAGCGCTTAGGTCAGCAGGTTGAGGTAGCTTGTGCAGTAGTGTCAATTCGCGCCCGCTGGAGCTTATGTTCTTCCGCTTCGCAATCACCGCGATTGGCAAAGCGTGTGATCATGCGGAGAACGCGTAATCACGCTTTGGATCACATGGTAGTGCTGTTTGGATCAGATCCAGGCTTTGTTACCATGTTAGGAGAAGGGACGATCATCTGTAAAATGTCGTCTGGAGCGGGGACCGAAACCTTGGAAACAGACGTGATGCCATTGTTTCTGGGTCATGTATTGACTGGGCAGCGTGCGCCGTAGGTGGAAGCGATTGACGCGCGTCGTTGCGTGCGGTGATCGGTTGTTAGTCGGAGTGAATACTGGGCTTCTACTGCGTGGGTCGTTGTCCCTTTGACCTGTGCGTTTGAGACCGAGTATCGGGCTTACCGTACTGGCGATCGGATATGCTCGAATACGTTGCTCCGTCTACTACGGAGATCTCCGATTTCTTATGTGGACGACTCTAAGCGGAGTGCTAGTGCTGTCCGCTGCCTGGTGAGCCGGCAGGTCATGACAGGAATTCGCTTGGCTTGGCCTCTTCGGTGGGCGTGCTCGTTTGGCCCGACATGTAGCTATCCGTGGGACCTCGTCCGGTGGCAGCGTGCTACTTTCGAACGTCGCCGCGTGTGTGGGTGTGCCGCCCGGGTCTGGCGCTACTGCACTGTCCTGTCCCGACCGTCTATGTTGCTGCCTGGGTGTTGGCCGGACATCTGAGGAATGTGCATGACGCGTCTCTGAGACACTGATTGGCGGGGCTCTGGGTGTCCTGGTATCCTGGTGCCTACTGACCTAGAGTTGGTCCGGGCTCGGGCGACTGGTTCGTGGGGGTGTTGGTTGGGGTGCGCGGTGTACGCGACGGTCCCGTCGCTTCTGGTCGGGGCGTTGTCTGGGCCCTGTCAGCCTCTGTGTGTGGGAGTTGCGTCGTCGGTGTTATGGGCCCGCGTGACCGGGTGGTGCCTGGTTCTGGCGGCTGCGCTGCGCGGTGCTGTGTGCGGTCGGCAGGCTTGTGTGCTGCCTGGGGGATCGTGGTGTGTGTCCGTGGTTACTGGTGATAGTCGTAGACCATGCCTGCAGGTGCGAAGGGCGAAAGTCTGCTGTGGGGCGCTTCTGGGGCTGTGCCCAGGGCACTGACCAGACTATGTTGGTGTCGGCCCGGCTGTCGGAGGTGACGGCGCGGGGTGAGGTTCGGGTTTTGACATGAGACGCACGTCGAGGGCATGTCTCGTTGTCGAATCCTTGGCTATGGTCCAGCCTCTAGAAAAGGCTCGCACAACCCATATTACTCAAAACTATCGAAAGCTCACCGGGAAAAAGGAACTACATTGTTTGGAGTCAATGCTGTAAAATTTTAGGTTAGGATCACAAAAAAATCATATCTAAAAACTACAATAGCTACAGAGAAAAGGATTACATTTTTGGAATCCTGGTAAATTTTTAGTTAGGAAATGCAAAAAAAAACAAATTGTTAATTAATTTATAGAATAAAATAAAAAACCTAGTTTCTAAGACCTTTTATAACGGTACTCGTTAAAAATAAATAGACTCTATTATAGTAAATTTTTTAACTAAAGAAACCCCCAAGGGTATACAAGGCACCGATGGCAGGAGTCTGGGTCTGTCGGCCTTCCGGGTGAACTACGGGGTAAGACTATTTCCCCCCCCTCTGGGGGAGGTCTCTGGAACGCCCGCTCTTTGGGTATTTGGGTTGTCGCAGGGGTTCCTCCGCTCCTCCCCTCCGGGGTATGGAAAACGTCCCCCCTATGTTCCTCGTCAGCTCAAGCCCCCCTACATTGCCGTGTATATTTGAAATCAAATAGAGGATATATATATTATAATATATCTATTAATATACTATTATATATATATTATAATATATATATATATATATATATATTATATATATATATATATATATATCTATATATATATAATATATATATATATCTATATATATTATAATATATATATATTCCTAAACAAAACATAAGCCCATTTTTATTGTGTGACCGTTTGTTTTGTTGTGCACTTTCCCTAACTAAAATTCTAACAAGGATCCTGTAAAAATGTATTCCTTTTCCCTGTACCTGTTGTAGTTTTTTAGATACAAACAACTCGCTAAACCTAAAATATTTTCACAAAGAAATTCCAAGCAGATGATTATTGCCTTTTTCCCTGGTGAGATATTGTAATGTTTATTGAGTTATATGATTGGGTCTTCTTTGAGTGCTTGAGGCCTAATATATTAATTTAGTCGCAGCAGTGCTCATTTCTGTTTAGCGATCCTCCGGATGCTCGAAATGTTTGATTTTAACATCTCAGCTGGAATGTCGGATGTTATGATAAAATATAATAAGTATAGTATTCTACTGTCGCATAATAAAAAATGTTAGAGTTTAAACATTATAAGATATATAATATAATATAATATATTTATAGTCTAACTATCTATATAGCTATATATAATGAGTATATATAATATATAGTATATAGGCCGGTATAAGTGGCTCCTAATATGATATTTCGAGTTTTAGGCAATAGCGAAATCTAATATAATTGTTACACTACTCATTGATTGTATGGTAGGGCATATCAACATAACTTAAAACCCAGCAAGTGCTTTGCACAAACCTCACGATCATAATGGAAGAGATTTTTACACTGGATTGTAATATCTTGTATATTGCACACAGTGTTGAATTCAAATATAGGAAGGTGTGCTGAGAAGACTTAATTTTTCCTGCCTGAAAGTGTGATCGTTTTTTAAATAGTTACTCTGAGTGCATTTACTAAATATCTGTAGCTCTCACTAGGACCACTAGTTGGAGGAACAGGGCCAAGTATTTCCTTGGCAATTTACTTAGCGTGGGCCGTAAACAATCGTGCCTTAAGCTTCCATCAAACTGATAGGATCATCATTTGTAATTAGTCGTTTTTCTTCCTTGGTGATATTTTTCAATCATTTTCACTACACTTTTTGGTAATGCGTGTGGTTTCTTCATCACTATTGACCTGAAGAAATTCTTCCACAGTAAACTTTGGTTATGATTTACTTCCTAGGAAGGTGTCTGTTGTCTGTAAGACATTACGCTTTTTCCCCTTTCTAAGTATGGGTGGCGAATTAACAAGCATGGCGGGATTGTGAGATCTTATTTTGTCAACTGCAACAGCAAAGATGACGATTTAGACTTGTTATGAAATTATCTTGTATCATCGAACGAAAAACTTGCCTTTTATAACGGGATTCTAAGTAAATTGCACGATAGTAATGAGACAGGTCATTAATTTCAACAGACCTAAAGCGTTTTTCTAGCTCTAGTTTGTTAAAATTTTTCTCATTCTTTTTTTAAACCGTCATCAGCTTACCTTCATTTGATAAGCGATGGTTTGTCAATAATGCCTTCTGTGAAACTCATTGTTTTACTATAGCTCATTGAGTAAATTTACATTAGTTATTTCGAATTTAATCTGATTTTAACAAACCCCGTGTTATAAGTGACCATTGCTTACATTTGTAGGCAAAAAACGATAGTTTCAACTTTGACATGATCACATTTTTTTTTACTTTTTTTTTCTAATGGGACTGGTGGTAGTCTTATTTTCAATGTTTTTGATTGTCAATATTATTATTATTATTATTATTGATTAGTAGTAGTAGTTAAGTGTAGTCTTATTAATGGCTGATTAATTTTATGATGGGAAAATTTTATTTTATTATTTTTCATATTCGTGTGTCCGATTATTTGAATTACCTCCACGAAGGCACGTTTGTATATCGCAGGTATTGATATGACATATAGTTATAAACTGATGTTATGCATACGGAAACACTACTTTTTGTACTTTATGCGAGAGGATGGGTGGATGTGGTCGTGAGATTGGTTGTTCTTTTAACTAGGTGGAATACAGCAGCGAGAGTGATGTATAGGACTCCTTAAGATTTTTATGGAGACTGGCAGCGGAGCGTTGCCAGCTTGTCTTAAGTGGGTAGAAGGTTGGTATTCTTTGCCTTGCGCGCCACCGCAGGGTGATATGTTGAGTTGGGAGTGTCTGTTGCTTCGTCTGATGTTACCTCATTGATGGGTGTTTGTTAGAGACGACGTAGTTGTTATGTGTGGAAAAGTGGAGGGTCTTCGTCTTTTGGATGGAATCAGAATTTTGGGGATGACGATTCTTTTTTGTGACCCTATATTTTTATGTGGCTGGCTTTTCGCTCAGAGATTTCGAGCAAGTACATGGGGGGGGTGAATTTCTCCATATTTGCCCTATTTTTTCTGTCTTAGGGAAGTCTTAGAGCGGATCACTTAGTCGTAGGAGAGCCTTTTCTTGAGTTGACTCTGCTTTGAGTCTTGGGAGAGTCCTTTTTTGAGCCGACCTCGCTTGGGTTTTTTATTTCGAGAACCCATTATCTACTGAACATGTGACTCTAGTTTCCAAATGCTCCATCAAGGGGGGTTAAACGCCCCTAAAAAATAAAACCCGGGCGGAAAAAAAAAAAAAAAACAGTTTTTACGTTAGATGATTTGAAATGATTTGGCGCAACTTTGGAATTTTTTTGTGCTTCCTGCTGGCGCTTTGTTTTTATTTATGTAACCGACCATTAATCAACTTACTTTTTTTCTTAATCACAGGTTTTCACTCTTCACGTTACTTGAATTATTGTGACTTTATATGAGTCTTATGTTAAGGTCACAAATCACAATTTGTGTTTGATCGACCTTTTTGGTTTTGATTTTAAGCAAGGTTTCAATTTTCTTCCCGCCATGTTGGCTCCTTGGGACAAGGAATTTTTGTTTAATAAAATTTCGGCGGAGGTTACGGCTATTTCCTCAGTGATAAGCATTTCGTTGAAATGGTCATTTTAAATTAAATGTAGTCGTCGTACAATACTTTCGCGCACTTTTTAGGCCTAACTGAGAAAGCTTGTATGGTGCTTTGTTTGGAATTTTCAAACGTTTAAGGGTAGGGTACGCTCTGCTGTACTAACGCGTGCCTTGTTGTTTTTGTTCTTTTTTTCACTTTGAATGCGCTTGTTGCGCCGGTTTTTTTTTCTAACACTAACGCAACTGTTATTAATTTTTGTGATAGAACATTGTATCTTTTACGTAGTTAATCTTTTAAAATCATATTAATGCTCAATAATCATGAGATTAAAGAATCCACTGCAAACTTTTTAACGTTAGTTTCACAGGAAAAAAGAAAAAAAAAATTTTTCAAATAGGTTGTTGTTTTTTAACGGGCACCTTTTTTCTGACTGCCTCTACTCCCACATTAGAAAGGCTGGTTTTCCTAGTCCCACGATTAGGGGTCTACAAAAGATATAACCTGTTAAGATCAACTCAATCTATCTTAGAATTATGAAAATCCTTAATAGTTACTGTAATTCGGAATGAGGCAAAGTTTTCTTTATTCTTTAGTTAAACAAGATCAACTAATAATGGAGATTGAACAATAGAATGGTTCCATAATAGTATTTCCCTTGTCAATGAGAACAGATAGAATCAGAAATGATTGTTAATTAAGTAATTGGACTCACTTGGCTTTACACTAAGAGTAATCTCAATAAGCTTGATATAGCGCCTCGGATGGTTTGTGCTGCCGGCCAGCTGTCCGCATATTCAAGCTTATTGATATTTCAACTCTTCTGTAAATCATCCAATTATAAATTACCCTTCAATTATTATTGTTCTCAATTGACGAAGTGACAGATTCAGTTATGATAACCATCTATGGGTTCTAATCTCCATTATCTGTATTTGATCGTTTAATAAAGAGTAAAAGAAAACTTGCTCTCATTCCAATCACAGAGTAACTGATTAATGATTTCTCATTAATTCTAAGATAGTTAAGGTGATCTTAACAGCTTATATCTTTTGGTGACCTCAGAGTGACCTAGTGAAAGCCCCCCTTTCTAATGTGGAGTTAGATGCAGTCAGAAAAAAGTGCCGTTAAAACGAAAGGAGCTTATTTTGCAGCACTGATATACACTGGTGACGACTTAACGGTATTTGATAGGAATACCCGCGAAGTAGGTGGCTAAGTGTTAGAGAAATAATGATGCCCAGTCGGAAGTCCGAGTATATGGTATTCATTATGATAACGTGTCTCAGATAGGATCGTAGTAGTAAATGTATCAGCTGAGATGTCTTAGACAATAAGTTAGGTAAGCTATCACTGTCGCAAACCGCACAAGCATGTTACGGGATATCGGAGTTACTCGAGCTATCGGATCGCGAAAAGAATGCCGTATATAGAGTTATAGGGAGACCGCTGCGGATAGTGTTCAGATTGATAAGAGCATAAGAAAAACTCCGAGCCGTTCAGACAATCGCCGCCGCATGTCGGAGAAGAATTGTTGTAGCTAGTAGAAAGAGAAGCAGAGAGAGAACGATCAAGACAAATTATAGGGAACGCCGGTATAGGGTTAACGATAGCCTAGAGGAGTCAAGGATTCGCACTGAAGAAGTATCACTAGTATCATGGAGGTCTGGAGGAGATTGGGGCTGTGTAGAAGAATAGAGCTATATGCCAATATGGTATCACACGTATGCAAAGCCAAGAGATCGGACAGCGTATCGAAGCGCGTACTACTCAGTATACTGCTAAGCGCCTAATGATAGTGAAAAATGCGGAGGCGGGAAGTGAGTGTGTAGAGCAGATCTTCTTATCGAGAGTGAGAGAAAAATGATCATAGTCTAACGCCACTAGTCTGGTTCATGATGAGAAAAGTCCTAACTTCTAGAGGCCTGACGAGAAATGCTTCATACATAAACTTAACAGTGATTCTCCAGTTTTCGTCGCCAAGCGCGCGAGGTAAATAGACGAGCATGATATATAGCGGGAGATGAGAATTTGTTGTCAGGTCATGAATGGCATTGAGGATTATCAACCGAATGGCAGTACGAGGATATTCGCGAGTGACTGTCTATACGAAAGAGCTGATCTTCAAAGCGTGCATAACTACGTAGAGCGTCAGCAGATCGTACAAGACGACTAATGACGTTGTTAGAACGGTGCGGGTGGCGTTTTGGCTGCGAGAGTGCTGGCGACTATCATGTAGAGTCATCCGTCTGATACTGCTGTGCTTAAGACTACTCCTTACGCTGACTGTAGAGCATGCTATAGCGAGTATGTATACGCAGATGTAGTGTACATAGTTAATGCGTGTAAGCAGCGTGATGCGAAGAAAGCGCAGCGAGCGTGGGTGTTCTGGTGATAGACGAGGTAGCTGGTCATGTATGATAACCTGGACGTGGGTAGTCGGATGGGTAGCGGTCGCTGTCGTCGATCTCTGATAGCAGCGTGTAGGTTCGCGCGTGGTGAGGAAGCTGAGTGTGGCGACATGGGGTGCTATTAGATGCTGTAACTGCGAGCCAGTGCTGGGGATGTGCGCGCTGATAGTTGCTGGGGGGATGAGTATCATTGCATGGGTCCCAGGCCGCCGCTGGGTCTATGAGGCTTACGAGCAAGTGGTTTACGGAGTCAGCTTGGATTCAGACGATGATCAGTGCACGGAGGTCAGGATACTGGGACCACGTGTACGCAGCTGTGTAGAGTGTATTTGGCTCAGGATGAATGATCGTCTGAGAGTCTGAGTGAGGCGTAGGGATCGTGACGTGCGGTTTACGTCTGCTCGGCTGTGGCGGGGTAGTCATGCTCATAATAGGATGCGCAGGTTGATCGATAGGTTGTGTCGTTGTGCTAAAGGTAGTTAGGCGCGTGGAGCCGATGTTGAACCGTGTGATGTAGGATCAGGGGTATGATCGTGATATGAAGGATAGAGCGTCGAGGTGCCCAGAGGAGGGAGCGTGCAGTGATGACTGACAGGCAGAGGGATACGAACGCGCTTCAGCACTCAAGCGCACATCGTACAGGACATGTTACGCTTAGTATTCGATGCTGTGCGATGATGGGTTCTCGGTGCCCGTAGCGATCGAGCAGTCGAGATAGAGGTTATGCTGTGCTGAGCGTCGTTGTATAGACGAGTCATTCATGATAGTGTGTCGGTACGCGGGTCTCTTCGGACGAGTACGTAGGACACGAGGAGAGGTCATGCCAGCAGAGAAGTCTGATTCAGTCGAGTAGTGTCAGCAGTGTTGACGGCCTATAGCGTCAAGGTATATTCTTACCGTCGCCAGTAGTCTTTCCCACGGATCGTAAACTGAGTGGGTCGGCGTAGTTCCGGTGCGCGACTGTAATCGATCCACGGAGTCGGACGTGAGGAGCGGTGTGAGAGAGCTGAGTGAGGTAGCTGTCGAAGGCTGGCGACTGACCCTGGCTAATGTGTGAGCAATGCATGCGCCTGATGCAGTGCCGCGTTTGTACAGAGGTGTTTCTGCGGTAGAGTTCTAGAGAGCTGTCGGGTTCAGTCCAGTGGCGATGTGCCGCATGTGATCGTTGTTCTCCTGCTGTGCGCTGTCATGTCAGGGATGCTGGAGGTGAGTGGTGAATACGCGCTGGTTGAGGTATCCTGAGCATTTGGCGCAGGTGTCTGAGCATCAGAGCAGGTAGAGGTCGGCCTAGAACTCTACAAGTTCTAGTAGTTGAGAGTCAGGTGATATCAGAGACACGTGGGGCACTTACTCGCGTGATTAGCAGCTGATCGTCTTAGCCCGACGCTTGCGGAGGTAGAGCGCAAGCGAAGATCTGCGTATGAGCCGCTAGGGAGGTGTGCAGGGTCGTACGTGCCGCGGAGGCGACGAGTCGCTGTCGTGGATGTGTGGATGCTTATTGAAGTCGTGCTTTCAAGACTGCAGGCTTCGAGGAAGCAGGTCGAGCGGCGGAGTCGACACGGAGGCATTAAGGGATAGCCTCGAGCGGTGAGATTCTGTAGTACTATTGCGTATGTCTTGTAACCTGCGATGATACGACATCAGTAGGCCTACCATGTGGCAGTTCTGCACGAGCAGTGATGGGATTACTCATATCATGGGGGAATGAGTCTTCGAGTCAGCTTGGAGTTCGATCGTGCATCCTGAGGCGAAGGACGATTAAGTGCATGAGATAGGCGTATCTGAGTGATTCGCAGAATATAGCAGGAGCGCGCTATCGAGAGACGAGCCGCGGCGCTACTCTGTGCTGCGGAGCAGTGTGTAGCTATACATAGTGACTGATATACGCACATGCGAGTTTGCATACGAGATAGCATGAGCATGGTCGACGTATGTCCAGTGCTTCTCGGCCGTGATCTTTGTATCGGGTGGGTTAGTGCTGTAACGAGTGTCACATCGACGGACACGAGTGAGCGGTGTGCTAGGGAGAGCGAGTTGCAGATCACCTGATCTGCAGTACCAGTATGTTGATCGGCGGAGTAACGCGTAGCGGGAGGAGAGAGATGATGACTAGGCGGAATGCCGTCAAGTGGTGATCTGTGTTTATGAAGATAGTGTAACTGGGCGCTCTGAGCCGTAGACCTTCGTATGGTAGTGGTGGACACAGAGGGCGCTACTCCGCGTGTGGTTGTTGACATGCTCGATGGAAGGTTTTCGCGCTCGATGAGGTATGCAGTGTCCGCTGTAGATGCGTCGGTAAGATGGGTGACGCTTGCGTATGGCCGTCTTCGACATGATAGTGAGTGTCGGTATAGGTCCGGGTAGCAGTGGAGTTATAGCGGCAGCTCGGCACTGCTGTATTCGCTGCGTTATAGCGCGATAAAGACATTTTATAGGTCACGACAAACGCGGGATTTACACGTTGGTATGCTACTAGTGAGGATGACGTAGCTGTGCTAGCTTAGAGGGAGCACGTGGGCGTGCGGTGCATTCTGTAAAGTGTCTGATCTCTCAAGCCGCAGTATCATGTGGCGCAAGAGCCAGCGAGGGCGGCATGGTCATTCGGACGTTGCGATGAGCTGCGATTGATCTTGCTTTTCTTAGATGCCACGGTTGGCGCGGAGGAGGATGTAGGAGTGAGACCGCGTGTGCCGTTCGAACCATTTACGGATGGGATTGCAATGTCGTTTGTTGGGCCGCTCGTGAGATGGGTAGGGTCAGGTGGAGATAGCACGGAACCCGGAAGACTGAAGGAGAGCACGTGCAGCGTGTCTGCTGTCGCAGGGGTGCTTCTATGAGTGGTAGTGCTGGTCATCTAGGCTGGTGATGCGTCATGTTGTCCTCTGCGCAGAGGGTAGGGCAGCTAGGATCTGGTGATAGGCGTCTAATGTGTTTACGTGAATTGTCTGACTCCTGGCCGTGTCTGCTCGCAGTGTCGGACGAGTAGCGATCGGGGTCATCGGCGTAGTCCTGCATGTGTTTGCTCATCTGGTTACCCGTGATGCGGATCCAGGGTGCAGACAGTGGCAGGATGCGCGCTTCATGAGCGGGTTAGAATGATCGCCGTCACGAGACGATGGACGACGCTGAGATACTCATGAGACTGGGATGTCAGGAATCCGTCGAACTCTTGTTTTATGTGATAATAATATTCGCTGAGGTGTCAAGCATCGAGTACGGAGATCGGTAACAGGACGGCTGTTATAGAGGTTGCGCGCTCTTAGATCCGCCGAGCATCTGAAAGCGAGTCTCTGCATGATTCAGTGTATCATGCTCAGCAGTGAGGTATCGATGCAGACCTCAGGCTAGACCCGAATCCTTACGAGCAATTAGCCCTGATTGACGGTATAGATATTGCATTATAAGGACTACGTGTGGAGAGTACTCAGTTTTAAGCGAGTAGTCGTCGTCTGGATCGTAGAGCAGGTCTGGATCGTAGCAGGCAGAGTGAGATAGGGTATCGCCAGTAGCGCAGATGTCAGGAACGAGACGCGCTAGGAGCTCGCGTGATTATGATAATCTGTGATAGAGCAGTAGGAGGACTCTCCGTGACGCAGCGAGACGTATGGTTCTACTTGATGTATTGTGCACCGCCGCTGCATCGTTACGTTGGTCTGGACTTGCGCGCGAAGTAGCTCATGGCCTGGCAGGAAATGTATCGTAGTGAGCTATAGCAACGAAGTCTGTGGCAGACATAAGAGATTCTACATTGGCTGATGCACAAGTAGCCTGATCGACGAGGATGTCGGTGTGCGAAGTACCTGTAGCCGATGCGATGGGTTGATGTGAACAAGTGGCGTTCCCCCTGTGCGAGCTATGGACACGTGGGGTACTATGGTGGCCGTAGACGTGTCACTAGTCAAGAGGAGGCTGTGGCTACCTGGAGCGGACGTCTAAGTGTTATGGGATAAAGATACGATAATCCGCGTATTGATCGGCGAAGGTAGTTCTTTGAGCTTGTAGATGGTGTAGGGGTTATACCAGTTATAGATATGCCACTGAGAAGTCGAATGGCACAGAACCGTGATGTGGTTGGTGTTGAGCGAAGAGCGGTGCGCCGCTGGTCTGCAGCAGGTTCGGAAATGTTGATGGCATCGATCAAGGTTGGCTAGTCTCTGTTGACGTGCTGTCGAGTGCAGACGCGGGCTCGAGTATGACATCGTACAGGGCGTTGCTGATAGATGGCCTGTCCATGCCGTGCATACAGATCGAGTCTATGCGAGCAGCTGAGATGTGTGCAACGGTCCCACGCGCTAACGATGCAGCGTCTGAACATGCGCGCAAGTCTCGACTGGGTTGATGCTGCGTGCTTCAGCGTCTGTTAGATGACTGAGAAAGTACTCGATATCAGTGTTGCATTGCGAGATGGGAGCAATAACGGATCGAGTATCGGCCTGCTTCTGGGTGGCGACTGCGCCGTTAGTAATGCGATCTGGACGTGAGGTTAGCAGTGAATCGTTCGAACTCCTTGCTGAGTGCATTCAAGTATAGTAGTCGCGTGCAGCATGGTAGTAGTATAGGAGCGCTCAAGGCGAATGAGCTCATTGAGATTACTCGATGCGGAGGATCGCCAGATACGGATGGTCGTTTGTGCCTATTAGATCAGTCCGACGCCGTGCTGGATAGTAGCGTAGGTGTCCTCACGGTTGGTATACCATCTTCTGTAACTAGGAGGGGTTAGGGATGGTATGTAGGTGCGCAGGCTGTGTGGCGCGCGCGGAGTGAGTATCAGCCACTCGTAGCCTCCGAACATGTGGCGTCTAGCTATCGCGACTGGGGTCATCGGTCACTCAGAAGCAGGGATCAATCTCAGAAAGAGTAGCGCGTCTACGAATCGGGTGTCGGACATGAGGCTGAACGGAGCGAGAGTGCAGGATGACCGATGAATATATCGCATGGAGCTGAAGTAAGTCGGATGGATGGAAACCGTGCGGGTTACTATGGTGGTAGTCTTCGTGTCGCATGTCCGGTTCCTGAATGCATGCACGCAGCTCCGGTCACGGCGGTTACGCTTCGGGTAGGTCGTGCTTAACTACAGTGGCCTACAGCGCTGATAGGAGTCTGTGAGAGGAGAGAGAGGTGTTATGATGCTGAGAATCACTTGCGAGGCGCGGCACGCTGGGCGTATGGTCTGACGTGACGGTGCTGCGTGTATACGCCGCCTGGTGGACGTAATGGCGCGCTCGTAAGCTGATGTGGTTTCGGATACGAGGGATCCGATCCTCAGGTCGTTGATAGGCGCGCATAGCGTGCGGTCGACTAGAGCGTAGACTCGGCCTGCGCGAGTATGGGTACTCTATGAATGTAGCTCGACGGTTTAGGTGCGAAGCGAGGGCGCACGGTTGGAGTGTGTGGTGGTGCATCTGGCAAGGACCATCGGGTAGATCGCAGGTATGCTGATGATGACTTGTGTGGACAGACTTGGCCGCGTATCTGGACCGATTTTGTTGGGTGGGTGCGTTATGAAGCACTGCAGAGCTTGGGTGGTTCGACCGACAACTACGTGACGGATTGATAGAGAGTGCGATGCGAGTAGAGGTGAGGCGACTGGCCGATTTGGGATACTGTCCTCAGTAGGTGAGTGGACTCCGAATTCGTGTAGGAAGCTATGGACAGTCGTTGCGGTACTGGTATGTGGTAAGACCTGGCGAGGACGAACCGTCTTCACGGTAGGCAGGCGACGGTCCTGATATTCTTGCGCGCCTATGTCATCGCATGGCAGCTTAGCGCCTTCCTACATTAGACAGGACGTGCCACGCAGCGTCGTCTCGCCGTGCGGTTGCGCATCTGTTATGCGCCAGGACGTTGCGAGGTCGTGACTTGAGTGAGCTGCGGCAGTGCTGTGTAGATGAGGATTTATACCGTGGCTAGTCAGATTGATCGTCATGCCGATAGTGCTGCTGTAGCGGCTTCCGCCATAGTGTGCTTGTAGGGATGAGAGTAGTGGACTGCTAGGCCGTTACTTGGTGCAGATAGTATGTGCTGAGCTTACGCAATTGTGCTATCGGGCTAGACGGCCAGCGTGAGGTATGCATGTCGCATGATGTACAGTGGTAAGATGCAATAGAGGTATAGTGCGTCATGCTTAGGGAGTAGATACGATAATAGACGTGTAACCTTAGAGAGGGCTCATAATAGCACGGCAAGGAGTCGCGCCAGAATGCCTAGCGAGAGCACCGACTACTGACCTACGTATAGCCGTAGCGTATGAGATGCGTCGTCGAGCGCGTCGTCGCTCAGAGGCTAGATCTAAGATGGGCGTAGAGTGCTCTTAAGAGTTTGTATCTTCGCACCGTTGACATGAGCTGTGCGCGATGCGTCATACCGGCGGAGGCGCCTGTCTGTATAGCGGTCATTGACGCTCTCCATGCAATAGAATGTGGAGCTCCGCATCATGTCGTGCGAGCAGCAATTACACGTGAGCAGCTTAGAAGTCACGTCAGGTATGATGATCGACCAATGGCTTATGGTAGAAGTGGTATCAGGGCGTAAGATGCCAGTGGCGTATCTGTGATCACTGAGCCCAGATCGGTTATGCGTCAGAGTCATGCTATATATAGACAGATGGCGGCTCCAGAGAACTCTCGAAGAGATACTACCACGCAGTACTTACTCAGCTGCGCTCGCAGAGAGAGCTAGACGTCAGCTACGGATGAAGCAGTGTCGAGACGCGAGTTAACTAGCTCCGTGTGCGCAGCTGATCGGAGCGAGGTATGTTATCTGACGAATCTAGGTATAAAGAGGAAGCTACAAGGATAGGAGCAAGAGAGCCATTGCGATCTACCCGCTCGCTCAAGGAATCGCGTGTCGGGAGTGACGACTAGGAAGCATGACGCCTCGTGACTCACTCGGTATAGCGGCACCTAGCATACCAGTCTGATCTTGACGACGTGATTCGGAGAGAAGCGCGTGACTTCCGCTCTTCAGAGACGGATGTGACTAGACGACGAGGATATGCCTCACTTGACGAGACGATGTCTCTACATAGTGATAAGGATCCAGTATGCAGAGAGGAGATAGATGAGTGTGGTCTTAGCGTCGTAGTAACGCAGGTGGCATCAGGTATGCACCTAGATCGTATCTGATGGCGACTCTGCCGCGGCAGGATGCTGATACTATATAGCTAGAGGCAGTAGAGGATAGCAGGTGTCAGGCAACGGTAGTGGATCGTGTCGTGGTCAGGCGCAGAGCGAGAAGCAGATGCTTGCGCGCCACGGCATGTACAGACGTAGTGTATAAGCATAGCGGAGGAGATGTCTCTCGTCTAATAGGCGTTTAGGGTCGCAGCGATATGACACGGCGAGGTCGGTCGATTGCGTCGTCTGCTTGAGATAGTAATTGGAATCATATCGACGCGTGCTCAGCATTGAGCGCACTCCCAGACGTTATGAGCTTAAGCGATCGCTGATGAGCAATCCGTACCGACGTGAGCTCGCATACGGTAATGAGCTCGGATATGCGCAGGTCCTGTGGCGTTAGACGATCTGTGATATACGGCCGGTGCATTTCGACGCTCTCCAGTCTATGCACGAGTCTGATAAGACAAGAGTTAAATGAAAGCACATAGAGTACGTCACTCATGCAGATCCGGATGCAGCATGGCATCGTAGAGGTCTACGGCGTCGAGTCAGATTGATAATATGATTTCAGACACTCGCAAGAAGATCTCCATCAGCGCTGAGCGACACTCAGCTCTCGAGAGACCGGGAGTGTTGAAATAGGTGAGTACAGACGGATATGCCGATAAGCCGGAATATCGCTGTCGTATCTACGCGCGTGTCTTAGATTATCTCCGTCGCGGGAGCCGTAGCGGGATAGGGGTGAAGCTCTTTTTTGACCAGAGCGATCGTCGACGACGACTGAAGGAACGAAGCTGTAGGAACGAGAGAGAGGATGAGAGCGAGAGGGGCGGACGGCTGTGTCGGCACCTAGATACACCCGCCGTTAAAGAAAAAAACCAGAACAACAAACAAAATGTCAATATAAGAAAATGAATTAATATAATATAATAAGTTTTGAAAATAATTATGCAAAAATAATCAATAAAAATCATCAACTAAATTTTTTAACACGATAATGGCTTTACTTACTTACTAACTACTATCACTATAATAATAATCATCATAATAATATTGAAACTTGCTCTACATAAACACTGAAAAAATAAGACTACCACTCAGTCTCCCATTAGAAAAAGAAAATAGAAAAGAAAAATGTGATCCATGTAAATTGTATAACTACTTTTTTTCCTACAAATAAGCAATTATAACGTTATAAAACTAATAGTAAAGAGATTGAGATATAATGTATTATGCAATCATAGTAACAATCGGAGTCACAGGATACATTTTGAACTCATCTTCAAATGAAAATGATAGCGGTCTTTAAAAAGAATGAAAGATGTATAATAAAACTGAAGCTTAAGATAAATACGCTTTAATGTTGCTGTGGACGTTAAGTTGGAACCTTTCATACTATTTTGGCAATTGTACTTAGGATCCGTTATACGAAGGGCATAGTTTTTTTTGTAACATATTTGATACACAAGGTTTCAAAGTCGGGGTCCATCTTTGTGTTGCAGTTTGCAAAATTCAATTCCGACCGGAGTTTGTTGTAGATTCGGCCGGGACCCACCCTAGGTTAAAGTTGGCAGTGGTTGATTGTGAAAATCCTCGGAGTGAAACCACAAGAGACTTCTTCACCTTAGAGAGGATGAAAAAAAAGGGCTAAATATTAACTTGGAACTAGAATTTCTATCAGTCCAGATCGATGTTTGTGATGAAGAAGCACGACACGCATTCCAAATGACTGTAGTGAAAATGATGAAGGGATCTTGTTCACTCAATGAAAAGCGCGACTAGATACCAATGATGAATCCCTATCAGTTGGGGAGGTTGAGACAAGTAAGCGAGAGAATGTTGGAGTAATCCCATCGCTGAGCCGTTGTGTTTGTTTGATGTTGTCAGTGTAGAGTAAACTTGCAAGGGAAAATACTTGGCTGTTCCTCAACTAGCTGTTCCAAGTGGGAGAGTGATTTAGTAATGTTGGGCTAAGATAGAGAGAAAAGAGAATAGACTCTCGGCAAAAAGAGTGTAATGCTTCGTATCAGTCACGACCTTTCCTATATGTTGAATGAACACTTGTGAGAGAAAGTATAAACACAATCCATTGTGAAGAGTCTCATTATGATCGGAGTTGGGGGAGAGAAGCAGTGGGTGTACGTGCATTTGAGTTGGGTGCGTCCGCGCAACCTCCTGGTAACAATTTATTAGATTGTAGCTAAAACGTGCGAATAGAGTATGTAGATTAGGCGCATAGCATATCCGAGTATATACTGTGTGACGTGCTAGGTGGTTGGAGATAGAATGAGAGTACAGGGATAGTAGCATGGAGTTATGCAATTTTATATGTAAATGAAGTGGACTGTAGGTATCAACAGCTTATGGTAGTACTTTATAATGTGTATGTATAGGTTTGAAAGTTCCTAGTAAAATATACCTTAACTGTATATAATATATTAGTATCTTTAATGAACGTTGTGATATAATATATAAAAGGTCGATAGTTATCGATTTAATTAAGGTATATAATATATGATAATTTCTTTTGATAATTAGGCTCCGCCGTATGTTAAAATCAAACACGCATCCGCGGATGCGAAAAAATGACATTCTGCTGCATCATCGTAATATGAGGTATAGGCCAGCCTCAAAGAAAGACCCACAATCCATAGTCGCCCCCACTCAAAAACTACAATTTTAGCAGGGAAAAGGAATATTATTGGTTGGAGATTCTGGTAAAGATTTTTAGTTAGGAAAAAAAAATGTATCTAATGAACTACAATAGAATCAAGGGAAAGAGATAACATTTCTACCAGGTAGAAAATTTTGGTTAGGAAAATGCAAAAAAATACAACTACAATTAAAAATGGCTTTTTCTTTGTTTAGGAAATATATAGTACATAGTGTTATATTATATAAGTATATATATATATATATATATGTACGGATATATATGAACTAGTAGTCTCTAATATATATATATATAGGGATATATATATATATGTCTATTATTATAGTAATATATAGGTACTATATAAATAGTTATATATATATATATTATTTGTACGGTATTCAACACGGCAATGTAGGGCCTGCGCCGACGGGGAACCATAGGGGGGGGACGTTTTCCATAACCCCGTAGGGGAGGGGCGCGAGGCACCCCCGCGACACCCAAATACACCCAAATGTAGGGTTCCAGAGACCCTCCGCGGAGGGGGGAATAGTCTTCACCCGTAGTTCCCCGGACGGCAGAACAGACGCCAGACTCCTGCCATCGTGCAGTTAACCCCTGGGGTAATTCTTTAGTTAAAAAAATTTACTATAGCTTGAGTAATTTATTTTAACCAGTCCGTATAGAAAGGTCTTAAATAGGGTTCTTCCTCGTATTACTATAATGTAATTAACAATTTTTTTTTTTTTTTGGCGTTTTTCCTAAAAGTTGGCGGGCTTCTAAAAAATAAGGGTGATGTATTCTCTATTGTGTAGCATTGTAGCTAGTGTAGTTTTATAGATAATGATTTTTTGTTCCTAGACTAAATTTGACCTCCTAACGCATTCCAAGCAATGTAATTCCGGCTTTTCCCGGTAGCTTATATGTAGTTTTGTTGAGATGATGGGTTGTGGCTTATTGTCTACGAGGCTCGAGCTGGTGAAAGTCGCACTGTATGAATAGCGGGCTGAGGTTAGCAGTGTCGTAGCTTACTAAAGGAAAGGCAGCCGTGGTCACAGTCTAGATGGTACATGTTAGCGACAGGTGCATGCAGCCCTAATAACGTTTAGATATGACCGCGCGAGGTCATCATGAGACGTGAAGGGCGCATAGTATTTCTCTAACGATCGAATATTATGAAAGTCGTCTACATGAGGCGCTATGGTAAGGTACCATCAGTGGAAGAGGCGCTATAGTGCTAGCTATCTGCGAGACGGACTGCTAGGGTGTATAGTAATATAGTAATATAGGGTATATAGTAGCTATATATATAATCGTGTGGAAAAGTACTTAAGCACGCCACAGAAACGGGAAGCTCGGATCAAAACTAAAAATTCGACCATTAAGCCTTTGATAATAAGAATGGGATGTTTTAGAGTCCGATAATGAAGATTTTTTTTCCTGACCTGACCTAACCTATACCTAACCTAATGGATCGCCCTAAGAACAGGTAAAAAAAAAAATTCATTTCGACCTAGGAACATCTATTTATGTATCATGAATGCTACCTGTGGAATTTTTTTTTTTTATCCCGAGCTCCCGTCGTGTGGGCGTAAGTAGACTCTTGTCCTATATTCTATGATTATATCTATATTATATATATCTGATAATATAATAATTAATATATATAGTATATATATATATATTACTATGATGGTATATATAATCTATTTCTATAACTATATTATATATTTATATATAATTTATATATATGGTTGGAAATTGGTTTGGAGCGACAACTATCATAATCCATATCTCAAAATACCTACAATTAGCCACAGGGAAAAGGGATACATTGCTGGAATGCTGGTCCATTTTTAGGGCGGAAAATGTAAAAAAAAGAAAAATATATATATATATATTATTATTATATATAATATACTTAGTATATATATATTATATTAGTACTAGTAGATAACTATTTTAACGGATTAAGCGAAAACGATACATTTTTGAAATCCTGGTAAAATTTTAGATAAGGAAATGTAAAAAAAAAAAAAAAAAATATTTTTGCGTAATAATTTATAGTAATATGATTTAGAAGGCCTATTTAAGAGACCTTTTATTGGTTTTACTCGTTGAAAAATAAATAGACTTTCTATTAAATTTGCCTCTTTTTTCTTTTATAAGAATACCACGGGTATAACCGCACGATGGCAGGACGGGGTCCTGCTCGCCCTTTCCGGGGAACTACGGGGTAGGACTAATTCCCCCCTCCGGGAGGGTCTCCGGAACCCCCGCTCTTTTGGTATTTGGGTGTCGCGGGGGTTCCTCCGCCCCTCCCCTACGGGGTATGGAAAAACGTCCCCCCTGTGTTCCCCGTCGGCTCGAGCCCCTTACATTGCCGTGTAATACCTTTACAAATAATTTATATATCATATATATATATATATATAATATAGTAATTATACTATATAATAATTAAGTTAAAGTAGTATATATAGTATATATATGTCCCCCTGCTCCCTAAAAAAAAAATAGCCAATAATTATTTTTGTTTTATTTATTTATTTTTCTTTTACATTTTCTTAACTAAAATTCTTCGCAAGGATTCCAAAATGTATTCCTTTTCGCTGTAGCTATCTTAGTTTTTTGAGAATTGATTTTGTGTTTTTTTTTTTTTTTTTTTTTTTAATTACAGTTTTCCACAATACAAATTTTGCCAAGATTAGAGTAAGTGAGTCATATGTCTAATTGTAGTTTTTTGAGATATGGATCGACTGATAGTTGTCCTCTAAACAAATATTCACCTATATATATAATATATAGTATTATTTGAAAATATATAAAGTATATATTATATATAATATATATTAATATTATAATATATATATATATAGTATATTAGGGATGGGCCGGATACTGGATATCCGGTATCCGGCCTATCCGGCCCAGTTTTTGACTATCCGGTATCCGGCGGGATATCATTGTTATCCGGCCCCTTTAAATAAAAACATCGAATATTGTATCAAATATATTTGAATAATTAAATATATATACTTATGTTATATATAATATACTATATTATATTAATAATATATATAGTATATAATATAGTATAGATATATATATATATAACACACAAATTCTAATATATATATATAATAATATTTATCTACGGTGTATAATATAATAGTATCATACTCATCGTTTAGACTTTTCCTGATTGTTGGGTACCCAATGTTTGAATATATATGCTTTTATTCATCATAATTATTTTTTCTGTACAATACATTTTATCTGGAATTTGGTGGCAAGCGCGTTTATAAATTATATTCTTATAAATTAACGTTTATGAAAATTTTTGTATAAAGAAAAAGAATAAAATTGTTGATTTTCAAACTTTACTTCATGCATTTAGCCTTTAAGTTTTTTAGTTAATTTTTACTTCTATTTTCAAAAAAGCTAATAAAATAACCGAATGCAAAATAGACCGATTTTTTAGGTATTTCATGCCAGAGGTAACAACAGATGCCACCGTGAAAAAATTTGTGACTAATAAATGTTTTGCCATATCCACTGAAATTCCCCCAATTTTTTTTTGGTAGTCCTCTGAATTGCCGGAATTGGTGGGAATGATACAGGCGATTCCCTCACCTGCCAATTCCCGCAGACACATTATTCAGAAATTATCTCAAAGCGCATTTTACACAATTATTTTGTTATACATTCTTTTTTATTACATATAATATTGCGGGACGGCCCAGCCTCTGATAAATATTATATATATAGTATACAATATATATATATACTATATATATATAGTCATAAGTATATATATATAATGATATGAGTTAGTCTTGGTACCTTTGAAGCGTCTGGTTATAGTTAATGAGATGTGACACCTAGCTGTGGACGGCTAGGAGGTAATATGTGTGGCCGTGCGGTGCACCCTTGTGATAAGTAGTGAAATACGGTATAAGATGTTGTGAACACGCCTCACTTGAGGTATTATATATATATAGTATAATGAGTAGTAACTAAGGGGAATGATTGCGTCAGCTGTGGTAGAGTGCGTGAGGGAGTGATCTCACGAGTTATGTTGCCGCGCAGTGGTATAACCGTACGGTACTGTTTTAAGTATGAAGAATGTGTTAAATTACGCGATTATTTAATTCATTAAGGAGGAAGGGATGTTCAACGTTTGGGTGTCCTGCGCTATAAGCGCAATTATGAAAACGCGCGCACCCTAAAGCATGCGAATGTCGAATGGGGATGATATATTTTTTATATGCTTTCTGTAAATGCACCTACAGAAAAAATGAGGTGGGGGCTCATTCCTCACGACATTATTTATACGGGGTGTTCGTTTCCACGCCCATGTAACCCATAAACCACTAGAACGTATCCGTAGACCATGTGCACTACAACAACCGAAACGTGTCAATATGAAATAATTAGGTTAAATTCAATGCATATCCAATAGTAATTAAAAAATATGCGTACAGCTAACAAAGGAATGAAGATTAAAATACCTAAATGCTACCCTTTTAGATACATGATATGTATATATGTGAGCCTAATCCAATATCGGCATGCTGAATGTGTTACAACAACCTATACGATATTCTATATCATGATGTTATGTGCATAATCCTTAGCAAATTTGCGTAATAATGTGGTAGTGAAACGTATAGGCTTCCAGGAGTGGTTTTTTGGTTTAGCTCAGAGCCTACTTTGGAACATGCTAACGTTGACCAGTATAATTCGCATGGGATCGAAAGCGGTGACATGTTGGGTGTGTACATTAGACGCAACAATACCACGCGCAGACTCGCTCAGCTTCACGCTCGGACAGAGCCTGGCAGTGGCATGAACTATAGTTGGATCTACATCAGACCAGAGGTATGATGCGGCTATACGGACCGAGCCGCCGAGCTATCATGCATCGTGTCATCCTCAATAGCAGTTTACAGACGGTTTCAAAGGTCATAGGGTCAGGATATGGTTTAGTTCCCGCTCTCATTCACAGTCTGATCGTTTGAGGGGGATATGGTTTCTGGTTGTCCGTACATTCGACCGTCGAACTGGACGTCTCTTGTTATACCAGCCCATGAAAATCAACGTCCTCATTACGGCAGGCTAGTTTCGGTCTTGGGAATATCCCCAGAATACCATACGACGGAGTTCGTGTTGGCCATACAACATGGCCATCCATATAGGCCATACAATCGCTGTATCATGTCGGTTTCATCGTGAAGAAAACAAGAGGCAGCTGGAATTCCTGCTGTCCTTGATTGTCCTTCTACATGGATGTACCGGACTTATGTGGAACAATCAATATCTTTAGAGTATTGTCGGGGACGCCGATTTGAGAGACATCCGCGTCTTCTCGACGAGTTTAAGCGCAATTGAAGGGTAATGTAATCAGTACCGTCGATTGAGCCAGTGTGTGGACGAGTGAGCTCAATATTGCCGGGAGGCGAACAAAACGCCAATAATAGCGATGTCGCAATACAGCACGAGCCATCTACCTAGGTCTCATACTGCAGATCAACGTTTGGTGTGGTATCTGCCGAATCTATATGATAGCGGATATAGTCGCATGTCAGGTTGCCTTAAGATGCTTGCTGGGGAAATATTGCAGGAGGCGCAAGGAGCAGGTTACGTATCCAGTTTCCTGACTCAGACCGTCCTTGTTGACCTGCAGGCAGTGGATGATACTCGTTAATGCGAGGATAGACGAACAGGGCGGATAGAGAGCAACAGACGTCATCCAGGATCTAGGACATGGAGCAGTGGGTGTGCTGCCAGTAGATGTGCAGGAGCTATAGTGACGACTAGTCGCGACTAGCTCGGATACAGTAGCAAGGCGCGATTTGCCGGGAAGATGGTGAGGAACGGAAGATCTGGTCCGCGTATTTCCATGGTCGGACCGGCGTTCACCCCGACTCCTGCAACACCACTGGACGTGACCTTCCTTGGAGGAGAGCGAGAGAGTGACGATCTGACACTACCATGTAACGCGCGGTTGTAAATGATAGACGGGAGTGATGCTACCAGTGCAGGCACTACGTATTCTTCGCCGTCGGCTCCATAACCAACGCATTAGGAAATCAACCCGGCGTCACTCTCATTGTGCATGCAATGAAACCTGGCGCCAGAGGGTTGAAGCATGTATTCGCGTGGATGGAAGCGGCTTCGAACAACATTTGTAAATACTGTATGGTTTACAAGTTTGAAAGATGATCTGACGTTCTTCTCCCTTCTTGCATGCTGTTGATAATAAGGTTCATAGGTGTAAATTTGTTATATATTATTAACAACGTTATTACATTAGATTTATCGTATTATGAGCTGTCTTGAATACGCATTGTTTTCTCCAACCTTTTCACATTCACGTTTAAACACAGATCTAGGAGTTGGCTGCATTGATGCGTTTATGACTACCTTGCCTGGAAACTAAGAACCTATCAAAAAATGGATTTCAATAGGAAGAGCCCACCTCATTTTTTATGTGGCATTTCACAAGAATATATAACTACATCATCCATTCGCACATTCGCCCTGTTTGTGGAAGTGGTTTTCGTATTGCGCGTTGCCAGACACCAACGTAACATATCCATCCTCCTTAATGAAGTTAAATAATGCGAACTTATATTCTCACACATTTTCATCCTTAAACATCCCGTACGTGATACACCGCTCTAACATAACTCGTGAGACACCCTGTATATATAGGTTAGATATATATATTTTATCATATATATATATATAGTATATATTATATAGTAATTAGATATATATAATATATAGTATACACTTTAATACCTACTAACACCACTGTCCTTTCCAATATGATTAGTTATATAGCCGGGTACGAAGGATATATACAGCACGGTCTGACAATATTTTCCTGAAAACAATGTTAAAATAGATAAATCCAACTATTATCGATATGTCTATATAATATAATTATATATAATTAATATATATATATATATATAATATACTATATATATATATATAATATATATATTAATTTATATATAAGACTTTATATAATTATAACTAATAATAAATATATATAATAATATTGTATTATATAAATAATATATAGACCTATATATAAATATCGATATATTATTAGATGATGGACTTAAGAATTTTTCAGAAATATGTGGAGTCCTGTGCTATTCCTTTACCAATATACCGGTATATATATATCAACACCATAAGCCCAGATATCCAACCGGATATCCGGTATCCGGTTTTCACAATTAGCCGGATACCGGCTATCCGCTAATTCACTAATCCGGCCCATCCCTAATTATATATTGATATAATATATGGATCTATATATATAATATAAATATAAGTATATATATATATATATATATATACTAATATATATAGCATATATATAGCTATTTACGTATGAATAAATGTTGATTAGAATAGGAGAGAGAGAGAGAGAGAAGAGAGAGAGAAATTTTTCAAATCTTATCTTCGTCAAAATTTATTATAACGTCATCGTCAATAATTTCATAATCGTCCCCATCACGAATATACTATATTATATATACTATATATCTAATATATAGATCGGAATCATTTAGTATCTAGTGCTATATTAGTAGTATATATATATATCTATATTAGATAGTATATATATATAATAGTATATAGTATATATATATATAAATATCTATTATATAATTATATTATATATATATTGATATTAGTATATATATATTAATATATATATTATATATATATATATATAATATATATCAGTATATATTATATAGTATATGATATTGTATATACACGGTAGATATATATATATATATTCAAGTGTACGAGATTTTGCAAAGCATTTTAACAGGTGTCTATAGATATCGGTTAAGTTTCGTACTCGACAATCATTGGTGAAGCGCAGCGTTGTATTATTTTTTAGAAAATGGACTCGGTAAGTCCATAGGTATATTCTTGGCCTCCCTTACTTCTGAACGAAAGGCGTGCGCTATGTTTGTTTGGATATTGCAATTCACGAAATTGAGGGCATATGAAAATGGCGCGCGTTTGTTAACGTCGACTGACGTAGAAGTATTAAGACCGAGGCTTGTGAAGAACGCTCAATGAGATGAGTCCTCGTGCGCAAACGGGCTTAGGGGGGAAACGCAGCTGAATTCTTATAATTCCGTGCGTGTGTTCGTTAATTCCAAAGATTCAGACCTCAAATAAGTTGTTCAACTGGCTTAACGTCCAACTCACGGGCCGGGGCGTCACTGCTCTTTCCATGGTTTCCGTTACTCATTCCTTATTTTTATTATAGTATATTATTTTATATATTTATTAAAGTATATAATTTTATTATATTACAATTATATAATTTTTTTAAAAAAAATTACTAATTCGTGATACAATAATTATTTTAAATTAGTTTCATCATTGCACCATCTTAGTAGTCAAGTGGTAAATTTGGCAACTTTTTTCGTATATAAGCCGTGGTTCGTCACGAACTGTTTACTCGTCCGCTATTGAGGTTAGTGTGCAGTCAGTGTTCGAGCCCCCTAATAGGGCGTGATATATATATATAGTATAGTACTTAATATATATATAGTATAATATACTATATATATGCTACGTATCATTTTTTAGGTAATAGTATATATATATATTATATATTATTATTATATATACTATAAATATTATATATATTATACTTATAATATATATTATAACGAAGATCCCTACGATATAATAAAAGGCTTGCGCAAAAGTTTTTATTTCTTGAAGGGTGGAAATACGTAAATATATTTTATTAGTCTATATTATTATTTTATTATTCTTATTATATTATTAGTTATTTTAGTAGTA
This sequence comes from Trachelipus rathkii, assembly GCA_015478945.1. Taxonomy (NCBI): domain Eukaryota; kingdom Metazoa; phylum Arthropoda; class Malacostraca; order Isopoda; family Trachelipodidae; genus Trachelipus; species Trachelipus rathkii. Next base: position 60,189 of record JABUQX010067680.1, read on the forward strand.
GTATAGTACGAATTGGCATTCGAAAATCCTTGCCATTTAACAATGCCATTTTTAATAATGAAACTATATATATATATATAGATATTACTATATTATACTCACTTATATATCGTATAACTAAGATAGTATTACTAATGTAAGAATATAGTATATAAATATATTATATATGGATATATATATTATATATATATAGTATATAAGTATATATATATAGTATATATATGTGTGTGTGTGTGCGATGTTTTGACATCATTACACAGCATTCTGCAGCACTAAATTATTTTTTGGCATATTTTTTATTGATTTTAAGAGTACATTTTATACCGAAAAAAAGTGCAACTTTTGTGTTTAAATAAGTGTAACTTAAATAACAATTACATTTATAGTTATAAAAATATTTCCAATTCATTACATAAATTCTTTACCCATTTTTGGTTTGACATCTAGACTGGAGAGCTTCCGCTTCAACTGATCATGCATGCGTCTATTACAGAGAATGATAAATTAGCCGCATTGCCCAGATATTAGCTGATTTCTGTAAATCTGGCACCCTCAGCCGTACTCTTTCTTGTTTATGTTTGTTGGGTAGTTTAAATGGGTTTCCGATGCCCTCCGAGTCTATTTGCCGACCCAGTCAAGGGTGGTGGGGTTGGGGCCCCCAGAAACCTGCTAAGATACTCGCGTAGAGGGATGAAATTTGAAGAGTGCATAGACAGAAAATAAAGAAAATATAGAGTCCTGACTGTAAGTTAGTGAGGAGCCACGATAACCAGAGTCAGAAGCTGGACTCCGAACCCAGACTGGAATTGCCTGGCTCCAGGTACAATATTCAGGTCAAATGGCGATGTTATCATATGTTTTGTAATAACATAAAAAATATCTAATTTGAGGGTTCCAAGACCCCCAAATGAGCCTGAGGTTCAGTGGTGGGTGTCCCCAACTGAAATAAAAGCAGAGTACATGAGAAGACGAAGGAAGATGGATGGAAATGGAATTCTCGGATAATTGCCCCGGTTCATACATAACGTTAAATACCTTTTTTAATGAAAAGTTGTGCTATCATACTCCGGTTATAGCAGAGTAGCTTCTAAACCTTGCTAACCTTGATACTCAAAGACGTCACGTGAGTGAGCAATTTTGATCAAATTATACTTTTCGCTGTACATGATACCTGCGTTTCCTGGCTCAGATTCTAGCGATCGGCTGGTATGCTATTGTAACTGTATAAGCGTAGGTAGTCGATAAGGAGGTTGTTGATTAGAAACACAATCTCTGCTGTTAGGTAAAGATAAGGATTTTTTTGAGAGTAAGAAATATAAGCCAAAAATCTCCTGCTTAGTGATCGTAGTGATGACCAGTGAATGTGCCTATGCATCCTGCACTGAGCTCTGTTCGTTTTAAACAAGACCGATAGCTTTCAGTGAGCAGATGATTTATTGCCTGGGACTGCAGCCATAGTGAGAGCACTGTTATGCGCATCATAAGTATGCTGAGGCGACAGCAATTATATCAGGCTCGAGCGTGTCGTAGGATGCAGCTGCGAGTGTCTTTGCTACGCGACGCGAGAAGTATGCAGTGATGGCACGCGCATCTAAGAGTAATGGAGTGGAGCTATACGTAGTCAGAGTGATTCGTTTCTGTCTAGTGGTTCAATAGCCGGAAGGGTACGCTACGCGCCTAGCGGCGCAGACATCGTGGAGAGCGTAGTCAGAAGCAATTATCTAAAATGCAGCGCTTAGGGAGAGTAATCAGAAGTAACTGGGACATGCCACTCCCCATGTAGGAGAGATTGCCGAAGGCCGATAGTATTTGAAAATGAACGTTGCCATTAACACGCCTCGCACCCAGCGCCACTGGTTGGCGTGGCTTTTTTTATTTTTCATAAAATGTTAACAAAAATATTTTTAAAAGCATCTAAAATTAAAGTTTGCGTTTTCTTTTGACATCCAGTTTTTTAGTTATCGTGGCTGGTCAAACAAAGCTAAAATTTAGCTTTAATCATTTTTGCATGCGTCAGGGATTGTGTATGGCAGCTTGAGATATAGAATAGCATAATAGTTTTCTGTTGACAGGCATGAATTGTGAAAATTTTTCTTAACATGTTAGCCTGTAACTAAATGAAATCTCTCTACTCACCAAATGTTGCAGAACCACTTACACAATCGCCATTATGAGACACCGCTGTTATTAACGCCATATAGCTTCATAATTTTCTTTAAATTTAAAAACTCGTGCGAACTAATCTTTCCACTCTAGTCTCATTTCTTTTCTCCGCTCTGCGTGCCTTTCATACTTCATGTACCCACAGGTAACAGTTTAACTTTATCAATTCTTTTCTCAGTTGACTTAAAATGCTGTTCTTTTAGCGTGTTGCATTCAACTGAGATAATGGTTGGTCCTCGCCCTGTAGTTGTTTAAATGCTATGAACTTGTTACTGTTTCCTGCTGGCAGGCTACATAGAAAAGAAACTTATTTTTTTATCCAAGTAGAACTCACGTCAGTACTTTTACTTGCTGAAAAAAACAGACCCACCATGAGGTGGCCTCACCTAAGCAATAGCCACTAAATCTTACTAGCCTTGAGCATCTTAAAAGTTCTTGATTCGAAAAAGACTTAAATAAAATAATTATAGCCAGTTACGGCTCATGTCTCTAACTTTTAAAAGTTTTCTTTAAGGTGCTCATTTAGGAACAATTTTGGAAAGTTGACCCCTTTTATCTCACCACAGGCTATGTGATATTCATGTCGCTCAAAATTTGCGAAAGCAGTTGCTGCAAACTTGGTAGAGTGTGACTTGAGAAACGTTGTTCACTGCCTCCCCTGTCCTCCCTCTCAATCCGCCTCCTCTCCGTCTCATAATTGAACTGGCGCTATACGTTATAGTGGTTATGCGTCTAGGTCATTGACACGCGATATACCGCAGCAACCTGCTTACAGGAATGACGACGGTAATTGAACTTAACGATGGGCAGGGGTGACAGGTATACGAGTGTAGATATTGTAGCTCCATGAGACTCTGCGATGAAGGATCTACGCTTGATTAGTCAGTATGAGTCGGTGCACAAGGGAGCGAACTGGTCAAGCCGGAAGAATTGTTGAGCGAATCTGCGCCACAGCTCTACCCATAGCACTTAATGATTCTAGACTGAGGCATACGAGTGGGGAATGCCTTAGCTACATAATGAGGTCACCCGATAAATTGGAACTTCCGGCCTAGCCAACACGGTTCCAGTTGCACTACCCTTTTAGCCGAAAGTACACTTATCGAAGACCGTTCGAATATGCCTAAGTCCGCCCAATCGACCAAGAACTTCAAGTTCAGCTTCTCCACCAAACATCGCAAGCTCGAACAAGGTGACCCCAGTTGCCATAATCTTTGAGAAATGTAGAGGTAACCCTAACGACGATGCAGACGCATCCAGCATTAACTACGTTGGTAAATGAAATCAATCTCCGCCAAAGTGCGCGATAGGTTCACACAGCGTTCAAGGTCCCCTCCCATCCGACCATACAGACCTAAAAGGGACCACGTCTTTTGGGAATAGATCACAGGTACACCGCCGTTTTTTCACCAGGTTTTTCTGATGACCCCAATTCGTGGAGCGGTGCAGCTTCAACACTTCAGCTCCTGTCCGTCCTCAAAGATGTAGTGCAGGAATTTGGTGAACGACCTTTTCATATAGCCACGCACTAATATTCCCCTTTCACTCCATTTTATTGACCAGGGTTTAAGTTTTTAAAAAATCTGTAATTCCATAATCTATCGGACCTTCATCGGGCGAGCCAAACCAGGCTAAAACTTTTTTGGATCTCTTATACGCGGCTCTCGAGGTAGGCTTTTCTTTTGGTTCCCAGGCTGCCATCCTTGATGCGTTTAACGAGTAAAGGTCCTCTGAACAGAGATACCTGGACAGCGTGAGGCGCCTCTGCCAAACATGGTCTTAAAGGGTCCGAATGTTTGAACTGACCAACCGCGTATCTCATAGCCAGAGGACTGAGCAATGGTCAACGGCACAACGGTAGCAGAAGCTGTCTTTTTTGCACTATTCCTGTTTTGGCTCGACAGAAGATTGAGAGTACCGTTTTTGTTACGTTTAACCTCTAGTGACATATGCCCTGAACCGCCGTGACCTCCCGTTTCAACTTTTTCAGTATGCCCACATCCACTGATGTGCTAAGGTAAGTAACCCATCTGCACATCCATTGCTGTTGCGGTTGAAGTAGAAATGATTCATATCAAAGAATTCTTGCCAATATTTTCCGTAACATGGGAGGCTTTTTGGTAATGGCCAGAGGTTCCCACAAGGTGAGACATGATCTTCAGGTACTGTTCAGAATAGCCATGAACGCCCACGCAGGACCTAAAGAGAGCTAAGAGAGCAGACCTGTCTAGCAAGGACTGCCAACTTATCCGATATAATCCGCCAATCGCAGAAATCCATCAACGTATTTAAGACTGGACCGGAGCTAAAGGGTTTTCCTCTAAGTTTTGAGCACCCTGATTAATCCGTGAGGAATGGGAGTCCTGAGAAGTTATTACCGCGTTAGAAGGCATTGGTGTACTGAACCACACATCACCAACAATTATTTCGACAGTTAAAGGAAGATACCCACCTGAGGAATGCACTCTGCAATGTTATGCGACCATTGAGTTTGCGGAACAGTTTCAGGTGATGACTGTTCCATTTAACGTGCCACTAAAGATCATTTGTGCTATTCATAGGCTCTAAGTACTAGTGATTTTCGCACAGTCTCTTTGCAGACAAATCTG